>VXAA01003686.1:1124525-1139525 GCA_013399115.1 Anseranas semipalmata | reverse complement strand
GGTGCTGAAGTTTTCGATACCGCTATTTATTATAGATGTCCTTTTAGTCCACAAAGGTTCTGGTCAGGCATGGTGGTGCCTGGGGTTGGGACTTCCACTGGTACCACGGAGTAAACATCGCCTTGAACACCCCAAAAAAGAGGATGCTGAGATCGGGGCTGGTGTCCCCAGAGAAAACACTGCCACAGACAAGCAGGGCACAGGGAAGAAATGGGGCACAACATGCATGGGGTCTTCTCAGGGCTTCCCCCAGCAATGCAGACCCCCGGGGAGCTCTACAAGCAGGTCACTCTCTTCAGCATGACCGCCAACCTCCCCATGTCAAAAACGAGGGAAGCTCACTCATTTAACCAACTACCCTTACCTCATGGCAAGCCCTTAAACCATCTGCACCAGGGGTGCCTTGGATGCCACACGGACCGCAGCTTGGCTCACCAGCTCCTCCCAGGACCTCCCCAAGCCCAAGCTCCATCAGTTTTTCCACCCCTAGGATGCTATTGCCCCAAAACACCAAGCGTGGTCTGGAAGGTGTTAGCAAATACATGAGAATTTTGATTTCTTTATGAGCTATTCAACACATAAAATCACTCGTGCTCTGCAAGAAGCTAGTCTGCTCATCTGGCAGGCAAAATCCCCCACAAGTTCAGGATTCAAATGCCGTTTTGCACAACAAGCTAACATGCAACAGTTTGCATTGCGAGGCTTCTGCTGGGTAACCCCAGCCCCTGCCCCGTGCCCGTTTTCCCAGGCACTCCAGGACGGATCCCGCAGGGCCCCGGCACACGCAGCAGCCAGGGCTGTGCCGCAGCAAGGGGCACCCAGAGACTGTAGCCAGCACATGCCATCGGCAGCAGCGGCCTGCAAGGGCAGGGATGGGGAGCGTGGAACTGCGCTCTTTAGGCTTCCCCTGCATATCTATTCAGGAAGCACTGGATGTTTCATCTAGAAACCACTTCTTTATTAGTATTCTACCCAAAACAGGCACTGAAGCAACTTGATGCTAAGAAAGAATGGACTTAACAGAGCATTCATTTTTTTCTATTATTTTTTTTTCCTCGGCACCTAGGCTGTTTCAAATTAAAAAGAATCCGGCTTCAGGAGGCAGTGCTATTTTAATCATTCCAATGTGTCCAGTACGGGAGATGAACTCAAAAGGTGAATATTAAAAGTAGTTGTGGAATTCAGTCATTTCACGAATGAACACATAATAGCCAAAGGCAAAACCGGAAGGCAACTTCACTTCCAATCAGTGTTTTCATTTTATTGAAACCAGATTGGAATTCCTGGAAAGAAGCCTACATATCACATCTTTAATACTAATTTTCATATACTCCAGTAAAACTGTCAGGGTGAATCAGTTGCTGAAGAAAGCTTCCTGTATAATTTACAGATGTACCTCCCTGTAGCCTGCTATTTCGTCCTGGATCAGAAATGTGGTTTCGATCACGCTCACAGATTTCCTCTCACCTGTACAGGTTTTCGTTGGCTCTAATTTGATTATTAAAATTGGACTTTTTATGGCGGAGCTGGTGATAAAAGTAAGCCAACTGTGGGATACTCAGCAAGGCGTTACTTTATGTATGTGCATACATACACACCTAGATCTATCAGTGGGGATGCACGCCTGTACACAGATCTATCCCACAAATTCATCTGTTTAGAATGAAATAACATTCAGAAACCAAACCACTCCATCTATTCGGTGCAAATATCTTCATCTCTCCAAAACATCAAAGAATCAATAAGCGGCAGAGGATTTCCAAGCAGAGATAAATATAGCACTTGGACGATTACCGTAAGAGTATTTTCCCTAAGCCCCATGTCAAACCCCGCGCTGTGTTTGAAGCCGGGTCCGGCGAGGCAGCATGGCCACTGCTCAGCTTTGCACTGATAGCCGCTCTTTGTATTTCCCCGTGGGCTGCCAGGCTGCCAGCTCGGCTTGCCAAAAGCCTTCCCGCAAGCAGGCGGGAGAAAGAGGGGCAAGTGCGCTTGCAAGCTCCCGGGGTTTTCATTCCTCCAGCGCTGCGCTGGGCAGTGTGTTGGGACGGAAGCGGGACAGACAGAGGGACACGCGGGTGGCTTTGTGGAAGCAGCTTTGGGGGTTGCAGCAGTACGCCCGCACTGCTCGGCCTTGGGTAGTGTCAGCACTTCCATTAAAGCTCCATTAGTCTGGGGTTTATAACTCATCTGTAAAAATTTGCTCAGGCTGCAGGAATTTGGCAAACAAGGAGTGTGTGGTTGGTTTTCTTTTTTCCCTGCCCCCCCCCCAGTTGTTAAAAAAACATGGTTTGGCTGCTTTTTAAGCATCTTTTGACACATGTATAAAATGTTTATTAGTTTTAGACATTTCGGTGCTTGTAAAACTCAAAATTATCTTCATTATAAAAAAATGAAATTTAAGGAAGCTGGAGGGCATCTCTGGAGACTTTGATTCAAATCCTGACGAGGCCGCAAATATAAATAAGAGCTTACTTGTCTCAGACTAGTCTCCTTTTCCCGTGCTTGACAAAACCAGAGCGCTGCGCTGGCACGAGGGAGAGCACGGGCAGGAGATGGTGCCATCTCAGCTCGCTTCGCGCTTGGCAGAAGAGCCCGTTGTCCAGCCAAAGGCAAAAGAAAACCTGAGCAGAACTGAGCACTGAAATCCAGTATTAAATATTGTGTGTTATCCTGTAACCATCTAACTGTGGGGGAGGGAGGAGAGAAAGTGAAGGAAAAAAATAGAGGAACCAGTGTTTAAACAGCCAAGTATCACATACAATGCGTTCCTTCAGCCGAAACCTCATTTTTGCTTTTTTGGGGATAAGAATATGTTATGCTCTCACACTGTGAGGAGGATAAAGCCCTGGCTGGACTCAGCTCCCCGTACCTTAACACGGCAGGATGCTCCCCTCCCTGCCTAACCCTACAAAACTGAACAGCCCCCCAAAAAGCCAGAATTTCACCGAGACCACTCATCACACTGCATCTGGAAGGCGGAACAGCAGGGCATGCTATGTAGGTCTCCAAATTTCACTCTTAGGACAGCAACAAGATCTACAAGGCAGTCTTAATGTGCTTGGCAATGATCAGTAACGCTGCAATATGCATACACCAGCCCCTTTTGATTTTAAGTTCTGTCAGTACCATCTAGTTCATTGCGTGATTTTTTAATTTTATTTTCCAAATATAGGGTGATTTTCTTCTTTTCAATTAAAAAAATGTGCTTTAAAAATGTATCACGACAAGGCTGGGTAGCAAAGTGGGTTAATGCACAAGCACTGCACCTCCAGAGGCTTGGTTTTGGAGCTGGCTTAGGGGTGTGCCTGTCGTGTCACGGAGTCCCCGCTCGCTGGCACAAACGGCAGCGGCTGCAGGCGGGCAGCCCAGCGCCGGGACAGAAGAACGGGTCACTGCAGGTCAGGGCTGCAGCATCACATCAGAAAGGAGGGCAGAAATTACATAAACTCTGGATGTCCAAATCCGATTCAGCTGCTTCTCTAGCTAGCAGATACATACAGCAGTCTGTACATTAGAAGTATATCAAAGAGGAGGAGGGGTTTTGTTTGTTTGTTTGACATACCAGCGGAGTGCTTATTTTGCAAACCCATACTTATGTGTATTCATAATCAGCAAAGCACGTAAACATACCGTGAGCTTCAAGGCTATCTTAAGCACATAGCTGAACAAAGGCCTAAATCTGATAGCGTTTACAAATCTATAAACTTTTCTATGTTTATGTTACAAAATTAACTTTTAACTCTGAATTAATGGGTTGCATTTTATCTGGACAGAAGCAAATAATTCAGACTTGCAGCAAATTCAAAAGCAGCATTTGCCACAGTGATTGTGCTAAGCAAGCTGCTAACACTCCGTGTCTTAATCTCTCCTTCCTCTTCTTTTATGTAAAAGCCATCAAGATACACATATGGAAATACTGAACCTCTGGCAACGTTTTCTAAGTTGGTCTCCTCTTTGTCTCAGTGCCTTACACCTAAAGCCATTTAGAAGGCATCTACCAGGCACTGTTCTATGGTTACTGCTTAAAAAGTCCAAACCAAAACCCATTTTTTCCTATTCACACTACCAACTACAATATCCAGCCTGCATCAACCATGTACAGTCTTCTGTGTTACTGTCATCTCTATGAACAGCTTTTCCTAAGGCTCTTCAGTCCCTCTGAATGCATGGAGACTTGGCACCTCCAGGGCCTGTTTTTCCAGTGTTGCAGCAACATCAACTTTGAGCAACTCTTAGTGGATGGATGGAAATTAGAATAAAGGCATTGATTGTACATGAGCAAAAGCCCCACCAAAACCTAATACTTCAAAAGGAACAGATGCCTTAAACCAGAGAAAGGGTCAACATTAATTTGTATGTATCACATGCAATTTAATCTATCTTGTTTCCCAAACTGCTCTTTGCAAATATGCTATTGGAAAGATCACTCCAGATTCACTCCCTTTGCATGCTTTTCCCTATGTACCCATTGTAGACCCCATGACTGCCCACGAGACAGTAGTCAGCTGGACAGGCTGCCCCACTGACCTCATAGGACAGCTCTTTCCTCTTTGGTTTTGCTCAATTATATTATGGTACAAAAAGTGTCATAATTACATCTCAAAAAAAAATTCTTCTTCAGTAAAATTTACAAAAAGCAACATGTAACTTTTTATATGCATGATACTGAATCACCAGTGACCAGCACACAAACCCCTGGGGAAGGCAGAGACATCCCCATTAGCAATCCAAGGGCATTTGGTGCAGCACAGCCCTAAACACCTTCTGAAGTAGCTCTTCCATGCTGAGAGGATAAAAGAAGAAAGCAAGAATATTTCTGCTTAATAATGTGAAGACTAAAAAAAACACACAGATATCAGAAGTTTAGCATAAGTGTCTAAGCCATATTATTCACAATAATGCTTCTTGCAGTATATTTGTTTCACTGAATCATAAAAAGCTTCAGGACCTGAGTGTGGAGGCAAAGTCCCCTGTACAGTCCCAGACCTATTAGTCAGGTCATTTTGTCCATGCATCACATAGTTGATATGCACTTTAAATCTATCTTGGGGACAGTCCTATTAACTGTCTTAGACTCATGAACCTGGAAATAAGGTGATCAAGTGAGTATTGACCTGTTGCCTCAGTGGTGACAAACTCCTTGCACCAAATCAGATCAGGAAGTAGGTAACAGCAAAACAACTTCGGTATAGCATCTCCATGAACAGATCTCCATTTGGGCTGATTAGTAGGGCATAAAACTCAGACACCCTAAGGAAACAAGAAGCTTTCTTGTCTCCCTTCCTCATTTAGACTATCAGAGGCTGCCCTGGTCCCCTGGAAACACGAGGGACATAGATCCCCTTGCAGTCGTACCACAGAACAGTATTTCTCATTACTGGTTGAGCTGACTCTTTCATTTTGACGACGCAGAGCCACACGCTCAGGTGGCTGTACCAGAGAGGGATTTTTTTCTGCGCAAATCCCTGAGCTAGAGAGGAGCATGGATGCAGGACCAACATGGCAGCTTTTATCGTTACAATCCCAAGACCAAGTCTGCTTAAACTGACTAAAATGTTAGCCTAATGGGCCAGTCTGGAAATGACTTGTCTCCTATACAGCTGGGGCACACATAAGCTCCAGTCCCACCAGGGAGCAGCCGATGGCAAAAAAAGAGCAAGTTCGACCATTCTCATAGCTCATACTGCTCTGATAAGGAGAGATGAGCAGAGAGAAGGACAANAAAAAAAAAAAACACATACACACAAAATAAAGCACAATGACAGATTCCCTTTGATGCGAGTGGCCAAGAAACCCAAACCTGAAACAGACTGAGCACCTTGAGAACTAGTGTCCAAGATTTCATTTGAGTGTCAAAGATCATAATGGCCAAAAGGATGGATCCCAGGAGTAATTTTTTGGTAGTTCCTGAGCATAAAGCAAAGATAAGACTTTGGATCCCAAGGTACAAGCCTTTAATATTTACTGATCAAACTGAGGACTTCACATTCCTGGCAGAGAAGCAGAGCAGCAGACCTATAACCTCCAGTGTAATTTTATCGCTGTGGAAACCTGTATTCCACCAGACAAGGCTTCCTGCTGAAATCAAAGAGCTGTCATTTTCTTGGAGGCTCTCAAAGCAGCACCAAAGACCTCTTCAGTGAGGAGGGGCTGGGTGGAAAGGGGGAACAGAAATCACTTTTTTGAGGAAAGCAAAGTTAGAAAAGCAAACAGGAATTTCTTAGTTAGGTCCTTACTCCAAGCCCAGACTCAAGCCCACTCACCTGCATTTTAGGGATGGAGAAGCAAAAAAGCCCTGTTCCTTCTGCTTGCCTGGGAGGAAAGGAAGACAGCAGCCCAGAAGTGTATCGCTGCTGGTGACACACGGTACAGCAGTGGCCGTCCTCCTGCCCGTGTGCTGGTGCACCGACCACACCGCCATCTGGGCTGAACACAGCTGTGTAGGCCACAGCTCCTGCTCGGCCCAGGCCTTGTTTCGAGGAGGAGCTGATGCACTGTCCCTTGAGGAAATAGCACGTGGGGACACAAGCTGCCTTCCACGGGAAGCAGTCTGGAGACCTCTTCCTAGGAGAGGAAGATCCCAAAGGAGGGCTACATGTGCCAGCACCCACCTCTGGCCTGTGTTTTCAGGCACTGAGAGGATTTGGCCACAAGCTCCCCATTATGCAGGACAGGGACACCAGAAGGCCAGGCTGCACCGCTGCTACCTTCACCATGTCCTTCAGTGCAATTTGCAAACCTCAGGAGCTGCTTTTTTAAATTGCAGCCATTTCTTTCTACCTTAATTTTGGTTCCCAGTGCCTAGAACAAGCTAGCCTGGGGCTGGCAGCCAGCGCTGTGCCTTTGGAGTGGATGAGGAGAGCCTTTGTCCTGGCTCTGGAAGGTGGCCAGAGCAGAGGCTTCGGGATGGAAAGGCATGCGCCTTCAGGAGGCAACATTTTGTCAGATTTCCCCCCTTTTGGGTAGTGTCTAATATCACATCTCGGGTCAGCCAGTGCAGACAATTTAAATGAAAATCCCACAAACACCATGAATAGTCGCAGAAGGCCAGGAAAAAAAAAAAATCACAAGGCTTATTTTCCAAAAATAAAATCTCTCTCAGAAAACATATCAAACCAGCCAGCACTCAGCACTGTGAATAAAATTATCAGACTCAATAAATATTTTATGCTCCCATTCTAATTGCCAAAAAAAAAAAGTTAATTTCTGAAGCAAAGTTTTTTTTTCATCTTTATTTTTAAACCCTTAACATAATGACTGAATGCCTAATATGAAATTGATAAATTTTTAAAAGGTTTCTTTGAAAAAATTCAAAGCTGAACTTGAGCAGAAGACCACAGGGAAGTCTATAATCTTTCGTCGGACGCCTGGCACACCACTGCTCCGGCCGGTGCCAGCATTGCATTCTGACAGAACAAGTGTTGCATGAGATGTGAAGGATGACTCCGGTCTGCCGAAAAACCCTGGAGCAGGTGTTCCTCATCCTCATTTGCAATGGAGCATGGCCCCTGGCTCAGTGAGCTGGAGCAAATGCGCTGGCAGGACCCATCATGTACCTGCGTGCTGAGATGCACTAATGATAATGGATGCAGGCCTATTAACCACCCCATTTGTAATGGCACACAACGCTGATTGCTCGGGGAGTGAGTCAGCGGCTTTCCAAGAGGGAGCGGGGAATGCCGGGAACCCATGATCCTTTGTGCATTCCTTATGCTCTGCTGGGTGTACAACTCTGTTAGTCTTTATTTAATAACACAAATGAATACATGATCTGCTACATGATTATACATGAAGATAAGTAGCTCTGGGCAGCGCGGCATCAGCCTTGCTGTCTTGGGCTGCGGATCAGCTCCGCTCATGCCTTTGTGGCGGCCTGAGCTGCACGGGTGCAGGGGGAGGTCCCCGGCTGGGCTGAGGCTGGGAAGCACCGAGCCCAGGGCTCAAGTCAGGGGGTTCAGCTTCGACCGTTACAGAAAGCTCCTGCCTATCTTTGGGCGAACATTTCAGCACAGCTACGGAAAAAAAGTGTTATTCAGCTCCTACTGCCCATCAACACACTTTCCTTGGAAAAGAAAACCCTCAAGAGCAACCTCTAAAAGCACACACCCCTGCACCTCACTCCTTGCTTCTCTGTTTTGTCTAAATGACTCTTGCTGAAAGCCTGCTCCCCCCAGTCTGTGGAATAACAAGGCAATTCTGAAAGGACACGCTCATGAAAAGCAACTGTTAATAAATAGATCACATTACTTGTATGTACTTGGTGCGACGGCCAACTTAGTTAAATAGTCACTTTAGGCCAGAATATTGCAATCAGCAAAATACACTGTAATTATTATTGTAAACTTAACTACTGGATTTGCCAGGTTCTTGGCAAAACCAAATAAGCTGCTTACGCTGTCTGCTTAGCAGCAGCTCTGTTTTGATTTCCTTGCAAAATGTGCAAGAGGGCTCTTTTGTTACATTTTGCAAAATAGGCGATTTGGTTGCCAATTTAGTCTAACAGGCAAATGTCTCCAATTATTTTGCTTAATAAAGTGCTGCTTTTTGTGCACAACAGGCAACACGTGAAAATAAATAAGAAAGATCAGATATTACCTGAAGTTGCAACAACCACTTTGTATGCATATAGTTCCCATTGCAGTATTTCATACTTGAAGCTTTATAAGTGGAAAAAAAAAAAGATTTGTGCACATAAATTCATAGATAACTGCATCAAAATTGACTGCCACATTCTGGTAGCTTTACATCACTCTAGTAATGCACACAACTAAATATGGCTTAAGAGTTAATTTCATTAATTAGTTGAGCATCCTTGTATCTAAAAGCACAAAGCAACTGCAGCCCATCCACCAGACTGGACCCAACATTTCTAATTTTTTTCTGCTCTTCCCTTGACTGTCAAAGTTTTCAGTTTGAACAACTGTTCAGGCAAACAAAATAAAAATAAAAAAAAGTATGCATTGACGTATCACACACCTGCAGTCTTCCCATGGTCAGGTAGAGCCCACATATATATGTCTGTGCAGATATATGCAAGAGCAATCATATTAAGTGAAATTGTGTCTGCTGGTCCACAATATATTTTATCCATACGGGTACAGTTAATGAAGACTGAATGTGAAAAGAATGAAGAATGGAGACTTGGCCATTAAATGCAACATCCCAGCATTAGCAATTAACCATACGATATTTTACAGTTCTGGTTTTACCCTTGCTCAACTCATTGCTTTAAAGACCAGACTTGGCATACCAGTCCCCCACCCCCCTGTACACACAAACCGCTTTGCTGGCAGTCACACTGCAGCCATCAAAAGGGCTGGAATTTCTCTATATGTATTGTACAGTATATTTCAAAGGAATTTTTCTGCCATGCACAGTATATCAATACTCAATGTGGGAGTAATTTAACTTCTTAATTTATTGCAGCAGTAACAGCATTTTCAAACTGGTCATAAAATATTCTTGTACTCTTCTAATCTGGGTTTTCAATGTTCTATAATGGGAATTCTATGAATAATATTGGGAAGTGAGAGATATTTTATACGGTATCTCTAAGGGAACAGTGTTATTGCATAAAAGTTAGGTGACATGGGAGAGACTGATAGAGGTGGTGTTTAAAAAAAATTTACCCTTCAGGATTTGTCACATGAATAATAATGATTTAGTGACATTTTCCCTTCCTAAAAATCAAATCTACCATAAGATAGGTTTATGGAAAGTATGCTTTAATTATGGATGCCTCCAAACTATACAGAGCAAACACAGCTATTGAATGGCCACTGCAAACTATCTAACTACCCTCTCTTGTCCAGTTTTGATTATATTCTTATTATTTGTGTATTCTGCTATTATTAAGCCCCAGTGAGATCAAGGCCCTGCTATAGCATATACCTCAAACAACAGGTACAAGCACCTGGGGGAAGGATTTGCATTGACCCCCGCCCTGCAGGAGGGGAGCAGAGGGCAGCCCCGGCATCCTCCTCCTACTGCAGAGGACGGTCTGCAGTGAGCCAGGCACCAAGCCTGTCACATCTCCCTCCAGCCTGCTTCTGAGCAAGCAAGATGCTTTCTAAACAGAGGATGGAAGATGATAGATGTCCTTCCATGGGAGGTTTATGCGGATGCTCAGAGCCACAGTGCAGCAGCAAGTGCTGCGGCACTTCCAGCAGCACTGGCATGGCTTCCCTGGCAGTTATTTCTTGAATTTCCTTTCAAGGATATTTGTCCTCTGATACTCCCTAGGGGTCAACAACAGCCTGCCCATCACCTTTTTGATAGGCGCACAATTTTACCTTGGCTGCAATGAGAAGCTCGTCCCTCCTCTCAACCGATGCTCGGCCCCGAGCTCTCTCACCTTGCCGAAGCCTCGCAGGCGGCACTGGGAGCAGGCAGGGTGGCATCGCCTCCTCGAGCCTTGGCTTTTCCACTTTGGTTTGCATTTTTGGAGCAGCGGGCTTCCTGTTATAGTGCTTTCTGTTTTTTAGTACTCCTGGTGAAATTTATTGTTGTAAAGCGCCCTGAGCACACTGGCAGGGAAAGACAATTACCCAGCATTTCCAGTCTCTGAAAAGTGTAATTGTGATATATATGTGCTCTGCCTTCCAACAGAGTCCTATGGCCTTAGCCTCATCTTTCCAACTCGACGCTGTCGCCTTGACGCGCTCTCTCCAGTGCACCCTGCAGGAGGGGCTAGGTCCAGGGCTCTGCGCTTGGAAATAACCTTAAACATTCAGATACAAATTAGGGACTCAGGGATGCGGTACAACATGCAATGGATTAACAACTGACACCAGTTCTTCACCTTACAAAAGTATCATTACGATTGCATAATTCAGATGAGGTCTTATCCTGAACCTCGCTGTTACATGGTGCATGGCTGGAGGATGCAGAGCACTTTTTGGTGACACTGTTTTGTGGGGAACCAGTCACTTATTGAACCCAAAGCATTTTATGGAGCATCAAAAGCTCGGCAGAGTATTGCACCAGACACTGCCTGGGTTCCCTGTGTTTTTCTGGTCACCCCTCAGAAGTTTTTCCGGTCTGGATTACAGGCTCCGAAATAGGGGACGGGCCAGCAGTTTCCCCAAGCTTACCCCAACAGTGAAGGAAGCAATGCACGGGACCTTACTCAAACACCAAGCCCACAGAGCAAGCATCTCCAGGGAGGGCTGTCACACCAGGTTCATTTCTAAGGTCTAAAAAGATCAATATTTGAAACACTGTCCATATGCATACTATTTTTTCCACTTGTGTTTTAATTTACTGCCATTTGGTTATTTATTCAGAAACTGAGCACAGAGGATTAAGCATGATTGCACAAGGGATGGCGTGGGGCTGTCCTGGACTGGACCAAAGGTCTGTCCATCTCAGCGCCCATCCCTCGCTGCAGCCCAGCACTGAGGCAAGGCTGCCAGGGCTGCAGCGAGGAGCAACACCCACTGGGGCCATGCTCACAGACCCAGGGGTGCAAGCAGCCCTCAGCGCTGCCCTGCTGACCTCCTGCCCACGCCCCAGGGTTTGGTCCCCTCGACCCTGCCCTGTACCTGTTCCCCAGGCAGAAGCCACCCCACTGCCTTCACCCACCGTGTGGCCTCTTTCTCCTCCCAGGTGGAAGGACCACAAGTGTGTATGTTCCACTTTATATATGAAAGTGCATGATTGTTTTATATACTATCCCTATAGTGTTTTTTGTACCTTTCCTAATATTTTGTCATATCATTGGCCTTTTTTTCCTTTTGGTACTTCTGCTGAACACTGAATGTATATGTGTGCATGTGTATAAATGCTCAAGTCCAGGCATGACAATCCCTAAGCTGGTATCTCCATTCACTATAATCATTAATTATTCTACACAAGAAATGCCAAGTAGCTGGAAGCCTGGGAAGAATTAGTTATGAGTTAACTTCATAGAATCACAGAAAGGTTTGGGTTGGCAGGGACCTTACAGACCACCCGGTGCCACCCTGCCATGGGCAGGGCCCCCTCCCACCAGCCCAGGCTGCCCAGGGCCCCATCCAGCCTGGCCTCGAACACCTTCAGGGATGGGGCAGCCACAGCTTCTCTGGGCAGCCTGGGCCAGGGCCTCACTGCCCTCATGGTGAAGAATTTATTCCTCATATCTAATCTAAATCTACCCTTTTTTAGTTTAAAGCCATTACTCCTTTTCCTATCACTACACTCCCTGACTTGAGGATACAGGATGGATGCAAAGGACAGGTGGCAGAAATTCTCCTTATTTTCATCATCACAGAGTTTCACATCAATTCAATATTTTTTTGCGAAACCTAAAACATGCCTACTGCTTGGCCTCTGACATTAGCCCTACCTGTCAGTTCTCCTGACTCTGTACTACAGCTGAGCTTCAGCAACCTCTAACACAGACCAAAGGAAGAAGGATTTCCAGCTTCCTGTCCATGTGTTTGGTCATGTATGCACCCACAGACATGTACACAGGCATATAGACTTTTTTTCCCCCAAAAAAGTTTCTGGGCAAAGAGAAGGATCTTGAGAGAAATAATAAAGTCCCTGACTTGGCTACCCATTTCCAGAGCTGCTGGTCAATGTGAAAACATCTGGAGCTTGGTGAGAGCTCCCTTCAAAAATTAAGTAAACTGGATTTCTAAGAGTTTTGTCAAACCTGAGATGTTTCAAACTAAACATTTCAAGCTCAAATAAATTACTTTCTGGACAAAAAAAAAAAAAAAAAAAAAACTTTCAAGACAAAAACATTTTCCTGGAAAATCTCCAAGCATTGCTTTTGCCAAATTTGGAGTTATGCTCGAGGGAGAACAGAGTACCTTTGGCACATCTGCTGAAACTGGAGGAACTGTGTCTCTGGTATGGTGAGGGAGGAGGAATGTAGCAACTTAAGCCTGCTTTCTGGGGTCAGGAAGCACACAGAAGAAGTGATGAAAAACAGCCCAAAGCAAGAGGAGAGCGATTTAGTTTCTCTTCCATGAGGCCGCCTCAGCAGCTTGAGGGAGGGGGAAGGAAAAGAGGGCAAAGCAAGAAAGAAAAATGAACGAACAAAAACTGGAGGCTTTTTTTTTTTCCTTTCCAATCTGCAAAGGCTTTTGTAGGGATATCAAAATCAAGAAGAGAGAAATCGGATCAAAATGACTGAACAGATTCGCTTGTAGCAGAAAATAATGTTGGCACCTCTCCTTAGGTAGACCGAGAACCACACGGTTCCTCGCTATTGTTAAAGGAGGATTTTCCTTCAAGTCCGGCTAATCCATTAAGGGAGCAGGCATGAAGGGGCAATGGGCCAAGGGAAGCTCTGAAAAAGAAACTCAGCAAAATGCTGCGGTGCTGCTATAAGGGTTGGTGCCTTATCCCGGCGCACAAGACAAAGGATTAGCGCGCTTATCTGGGAGCAGCAAGTGAGCCTCGGCAGCAGCACTGCAGCACGAGCACTTATAAGCATCAGTTAGTGGGCAGCAAGGAGGAAAAAAGGAAAAAAAAAAATCAATCCATCAGCAGATGCCCTTGGGAGATGGATATTTGGAGGCTGTCGGAGCGGGGCGGTGCGGAGGGCTGGGGCACCCCGAGGCTGGCGAGGAGCGCAGGGCAGAGGAGCGCCTGGTTCATGAACCTGTCAGTCTAAAAGCCTGTTTGTGCTTAGCCAGTCTGCTGGAAGCACATCTGCTAATATCCGCTAAAGAGAAAAATGGTGTAGGGAATATGTGGATGTCTTCTCTGTCTTGCTTGGGAAGCCAAGTACCAAGGACGAAATATTCTGCTTGGGGGAGAAAACAAGGTGAGCGAGTCTGGAAAGTCATGTGAGAAGCTGCCAGGAAGACACCGGGGTTTTCAGTTCTCAGCAGTTAGGGAGAGGGAAAAAGTGCCCCCTGACCAAGAAAACCCTCATCAGGGAGGGTGTGATGGCAAATGGGGAGGGAGAGCAGTTGCAGCCATTTACCAGATGCTTTCAGCCAATCGCAAAACCCAGCGAGAGCAGCTCTGCAGTCACCCGGACAGAGCCGCAAGAAGCCCCGGCGAGGACAAAGCACGCACTGCCCTGCTCCAGAAATACCCAGCCCAGGTGCGCTCCTGGTTGCTGAATAGAAGGATTTTGACAAGTGAGTAATTTCATACGTTATGTCAACCCCAGCATATAAACAATGACAAAAAAACATGCTAAAAGGCTACAATTTACAGTATGGAGCCTGAAATAAGCAAGAGAAATTTATGGAAAAAATATATATTACATCTCTGGCTTAAGATCACAAAGTTTATTTATTATCGTTGGTAGTTTTAAAGAAACTTCCTGACAAGCATCTGGGGTAGTCAGCAGCCACAGAGGGCAAAGGAACAAGCAACATTCATCCCTTTCTCTGCTGATCTTCATAAATTCAGTTTGGGGAGTGAGAATTGTCAGGACCTAAAAGAGGATGGCCAAAGTAACAGAAGGGTGAAGTGAAGGGTTTGTTCTTTTACATTAGAAATATTGTTTAAAATCTGCACTAGCCAGTTCAGCTTTAAAAACTCATACGGACATTTGGCATAAAACTGAACCCAGACATAGTTAACACTGAATAAAGAATAAATCATTTAAAATCACACAGACATATCCACCCCTACCTGAACAGCTCAGGATCTGAAGGATAATTGTTATTTAAGAAGTATAAGTAATATTAAAGAGGGATCTTCAGCCTGTTGTTTCTGCAGTGGAGCCCTACATCAGGGAGCAGGATGTCACACCAAAAAACGTGCTTGTGCAAAATTCCCACCTCAGCTCTAGATTAGCCCAACGCAGATAAGTACAACAAATTCAGGAAACTGAAAAAATCAGTTTCCAGGAAAAAATGGTTTCCTGCACCCAAGCTGCAGGACGGGTGCCGCGGGGCACAGGTGGCAGGACGGCTCCAGCACCAGTGGCCCAGCAACACCGGTGTGCCGGGATTTGGGCTGGTAGAGGAATGCATTCGAAGCCAACTCGTCACTCAGCTCTTCATGCAGCACTGTCTAAACAAGTGACCTTGCTCACCAACTTCCTAA
>VXAA01003686.1:1112025-1119525 GCA_013399115.1 Anseranas semipalmata | reverse complement strand
GGGCTCTCCAGATGCTTACAAATAATGAAACAACCGCTACTCTCTGGCTGTCATAATGGTGAAGAAAACCTTGCAAACATGACCCAAATGGAACCAATGTGGTGATGTCTGCTTGTGTTTGCCAGCGGTCCAAAACGATGCACGACGACAGGCACAAGCAGACTGGGTGCTAATTGTGGGATCCTACTTTAAATGCTGAGCTGCTACCCACTTCTCTGCTCAAAGCACATAGGAGAGGAAAGCACGCCCATGTCATGGAAACCTGAAGCAAAATTTCCCACAGCAAACACATGGGGCAAACTATCCAAAAGGGATGGGAGATGCCACCCTAGGAGGTCAGTTCTTGACCGCAGGGGATGCTTTGTAAAAGCGCACACACTCCTACAGTCACCCAGGCTGAAGTTAGAGATGAAATATTAGAAAATGCTTCCTAACTTTATGGATATATGAATGTAAGACATTAGTCTCCACACTTCGATATAGCAGGGAGGCTGGGCCCAAAACTTCATCCATTTCTTTTTGTGCCATCATTCCCTTAAAGCGCAGGCCAGCTGCGCGCACCAGCTCTACCTGCAGCAGAAGTGCTGCCTTCAGCTGGTGCAGGGCGCTTGCTGTTCCGTGTCTCTTCAGCACAGCTGAGTACTCCTTCACTTAGATAATTAATTTGAAATTAAATATTAAATATTAATAAATATAGTTCAGGTAATAAATTGCATATACTAATTTAATTAAAAATAGATTATAGCATATTTTACAAATGGGACATTTTTGTAAGGAAATATAATGGACTTGTTATGTTTCTGCTTTATTCTAAGAATGCGCAAGCTTCTTGTGCATTTAGTCCTTATTGTGTCTCATTAAATTTTTAAAAACAGCTATTTTAATTGTCAAATATTTGACAGACTGCTAGAAAAACCTGACACTTAAGTTTCAATTTTATAAAATGCATTTTTAATGAAGTCTTTTGCATCCCACTTTATTATCTATAATCCAGTCTTGAAGGGAAAAAAAAAAAAGAAAAAGTAAAAAAAAAAAAATCAAATACAACAACATTTCCATACCTGGGCAAAGAACCTAGCTCAAGGAAGTGGTGTATTTGAGCTATGCCAGGCAGCATTTGGGGGTGCTGTGCCAAGCCCCCAGCACACCTGGGCAGCCCATTCAGCACAAGCCACGACTCCTGCCCTGTGCTCTGCCAAGAAGAGCACTTTCCCCTCCCTGGAAGGGGATGGGCTGGTGAAAAAGCCCCTCAGTGCTCACAAACCATTGCACAGGAACATGGAAAGTGACTCACAGGTGGGTTTTGATCAAGAAGCCAATTTTCCACTGGGGAGAACAGACTTTCCCCCTTGCAGAAGCTGTTCCTGGGCACCTGGGAGTGGCACGAGCCGTACAGAAGAGAGGGTGGCAAGGCGAGCGCCAGCCAGCCAGCAGCAGCTGTAAGTGGGCAGAAGCAATAAAGCAAAGTAGCACAATGACTTGTCGCTCGCTGCCGCACGAAACAAGTGTAATTTATACACGGAGGGGTGGAACTGGCCTTGTAACGGGAAAAGCAATTAGCAGAAGTATGCAGAGGGAGGCAGAGGCCCTCTTTATATTACAGCCTTGCTGTCACTCGCCTTCCTTGCTTATATACTGCTTCTGGCAAGGCTGGCCTGAAGAGAAAGGGATGTGCTGACAGTGGTTTGTGAGCTGGGGTGCTCGAAGTAAAGTTGAGACACTGGAGTTCTCTTTATTCATTCTCTTTTGGTGTGGCTTTCTTTGCTGTTAACCGTTTCAGGTTAGTGCATCCATGGACAGACACTCCAGAATGGCTGTTAGTGATCGCAGACTGATTAGTGCTTTTTCCCCTAGCACATGGACATATACTGAATGAATTCTCTCTGCTTGCCTTCCTTAGCGGTACAAAACCTTTGTGCCTTTTATTCTTCTTTTTCCCAAGGAAATGCCGCCACATGAACAAGACTTTCTATGCTCCTTTTTTCTCAGTTTATAAAACTGGGTAGGGTTTAGCCAGGCTAGAAGCAGCAGAGGGAAAATGTGCATAACTGAACAGAGACAGCACACTTTTGGAGGTGAAGGTCTTGCACATCACATCACTGAGGGAAATGTCATTGATTCACTAAGAAGTTAAATGGATTTTATGTACCTATCCCATGCATTAAATTCCTGGCAGCCCATGAGGTCACTTCTCCTCCTAGAGGGAGGGAGAGTCACACCCTAAAGAACGGCACAAACACACCTACGAATATTTTATAGTGTTTTAATGTGAAATACATGTTGTTGCAAGTTAACCACAGGCCACCGATATCAACAGAGAACCTGTTGTCCTCCTTGGCAGTCCCTCTGATGGCACAGCCCATCCCCTCGTTCCTCCCTTCCTCCATCGCTCCTGCCCTGAAGCATTGGGATCCATGCTCCTGGCATGTTACCGATGTTTGAACCTCATAGTTCAAAAACAGGCCAAAGATTTTTACTTACACGGAAAGCTCAGTAGAGAATATGTCATGACAAAAACCTTGCCTTCCTATTTGATAACAAGATAATCATGGCACTATACTGAGCTTCATCTAACGCTTTTTCACAGAAGCTCCTTTCCAGTTTGAAAGTTGCTAAGTTTTTCCATCATCTTCATTTGCTCTACGTTGGGTAGAGTGGTGGGGGACTGCCTTTCCATAAACTCCTTAGCAGTAGACGAGTCAGCACATCACTGTTTTATAGCCCTTCTGCACGTTGAGGTGTCTGTGCTCAAATGGCAACCCCCAGAAACAGCCAGCTACAGAGGGAAGGGATTTATGAGGGCATCGTGTGGCCACTGGAAAGACTAGGGATTTCATCTCTCATCTGCAGATTTCCACTTCGAGGGGTTTCTAAGGCAAGTGATTATACACAGAATCCACCAACCTAGCTTTATAAAGCAACAAAAGAAAATAAGTTCACTGAAATTCCCACTGACATATTTATACTGTAATCTGGGTTGCTGTGGAACCACTTCATTCCAGTGTACAACCCACAGCAGCAGAGCAAAGAGAAAGTAGGAAAGAAGAAAGTAAAGGATCTGTGTCTTGATATTTCTGTGGCTTCCTCAGCATAAGATGTCTCTGAGGAGGAGCCAAAACACCTTCTCACATCCCAAGCACTATGTTTACACCCTAACATTTGACTTCCACTATTCTATGAATAGATATTTTTTAGTTATATTATTGTCAGACTTTTCTGAACACAGGTGCATCACATTTGTCCTTGCTCTAGTTTCCAAGTAAAACAAGAGGAAGAGTTGCCCTGCAGCATCTTCTGAAACTTGGTATAGAAAAACCCCAGGACATCAGGGGGAGTAAGAGCCCAAAGCTATTTGCAATACCTTCCTCTTCCTAAAAATCACCATTTCCAAGAGAGTCCTTTATCCTTACAAGCATCTGTAAACATTTGCACCTTGTAACCAAACCCCTCCAAAAGAGCTTCACCAATCTGTATGTGATTTCTACCTCTAACCATGCATTTTGCTTAAGCCCTGGTCACATGCCAGCACCCATCTGTGTAAATATGTAATTTTTCTAGCTGAATTGCACATCCACAGCCACAACTCAACCACAGAAAGATCATGTAAATAATGGAAGCTGACAGCATAAGTAATTTTTTTCGTGTCTTAGACGCCATGGTTGACTGCTGAACTGTGAGATCTGCTGTTTTTAGACAGTGCTAAGTTCTCCCCTTTCACCCCCAAAGGTTCGAGACTAAAGGATGAATCTTGAATCAGATGGTTCAAATGTTTTTCTTATCACACAGCTCAGACAACGCTTGTTCACATCCCATGACCCTTCTCACAGGAAGCTGTATCTTTCTTTTACCTTTCATGGCCACTTATGAGAACAGTAGCCAGTGTCCCCAGGAGCAAATGAGGTGACCACCACAAACCACAGCTGCAGGAACTGGTGGAGAGGACAGTTAAGAAGTCCCTAAGCCCTTAAGGAAAGAGTTAGGGAAAGCTAAGTAACATGGAGCTTTTAGCATTTCTGTTTTCTGATTCTGCAAACATCTCATTAAGTCAAGAAGTCTGTCTTGCACAAAAATACAAGAAATTAAAAATAGAGAGGCCAAAACCATGGAGGAGCAAAGGGCTCTACGCTTAAAAGAAAGCACAGGTCTACAACACAAGGGCCTGTGTAATTGGTTTTTCTGAAGTTTGTAATCACTTTTTGTAAGATCAAGTGGAAGTGACAAGTGAGGCTATCGGAACAGTGACTCCGTACAATGGTGGCACATGGGACCGAGCCAGTTTGTGTGGTAATTGTTAATTGTTTCGGGGCTTCCTTTAAGTGCCAAACATATCTGAAGAGTTACTATTGAAAAAAATATCCTCCCGGCATAAATTATGTGGTCAGTATTTCAAATCTCATACAAATCATTTGCCTGTGAAAATGTTATCAAAATATGAGCTATCCCTTTCAAATATATTTTAAACAATGTTAATGTATTTTCACATGTCATCAGCTGACAGCTCCACCATAGTCGCTCGTCAGCCACCAGGGAAATTTACATGCATTTGAATTCACCCTGCCAAGCACAGGCAGCCCGGACTGACAGCCCATTTAACTAGGTGATAAGTTAATCTGTACAACATTTGATAGATTTCTGTCTTTTACCTAAGCCATAGTTTGTGAAAATGATTCAGCTACGAAATTTGCAAACCAGTCGTGTCCCCGTGTTCAGTCTCAGTAGGAGGTGTTGCATTTCTTCATATATAATGAAGAGTCTCCACCCCAGCTGGCCACATCAAGCCAAACTGAACACCATCCCCAAAACACTGGAATTGATAGTTTCCATCTTTTTTTTTTTTTTTCCTTCCACAAATAAAATTTTTTAGCTAAAACTCAGGTTAATTATAGAATCAAATATGGTTGTTACAAGGATGGCCACTGGTCTCAATCTACCACCTATTGGTGACTGCATGCCGCTGCTCTCTTGCAAGGATGTCCCTGTTTTCTGGGGTCCTCATGCAGCATGGCACATACATCAGTTGTAATAGGTCCACCCTGTTACAAGACTCAACACAACATGATGTCATCATTGCCCACCACAACATTTAAAATTCAAACAGAAGTTTACCAAAAGCCACCCACAGACCCCCAAACACACAGTCCTCTAATGTCCCACTTCCATAAATTAAATCATTAAGCAACTAGACATCACTAGGCTTTAGACATATCCCTTGCATTGCCAGAATTTTGGGTTAAAAAATGCCCTGCCTCCAACAACAATTTATGTCTCCTTTCAGTAACTGTGATGATTACAGTATCTGTGATATTCATTTGCAAGGCCATCTAAACAAGGGTCTCAAGGCTTCTGATGGGGTTGTATATTTAACCACAACAAAATGCAGAGGGCATTTTGTAGTTTGGAAATGCCCAGAAGGAGATTTCTATTTACTTTCTCTACACAGTGCATTACCAAAGCCAGGAGAGTCAGTAGCCAGCATGCCATTATTTATTTATTCAAAACATCTTTCATTTCCTGAGATGCAGTGTGTTATTTACAGGGCACACGCTGTCATTACATGAAGTAAACTTCAAGAGGCAGATTAAAACCAGGATACTTCACCCATAATTATATGTTCTGATAATGACCCTTTTCAAAGTGTTGCTAAAACGTAAGTAAATATCTTACTGTTTCAGTAACAAATGCTCTGAAAGGGTAGTCAGGGCAACAGAGATGCTACCACAGGCAGATGAGTTTGGTGGATTAAATTTCATGTGTAAAGCCTCCACACCAAAGTCGCTGTAGATGGACAGCTACAAAAAGCTTTGGAAGCAGAAGAGATTTATGTGTGCTGAGCCATTTGTTCAGATGCAATTTCAAATAAAAGCAAGACATTTGCTGCATTTGGGAAGGATCGTTTTCTTTTCAAGGCAGAGGAGCAGGTTTAAAATATTAATTAAATAAAACTCAACACTATGTAAACCTTGAAAGCAGATGCTAAGAAACTAAATATATTGAACCTAAAGGTAGACTAAAGTGGAAATACCCATGGGCAAGCTCCAGTGCAGAAATTTAGGTCAGGAGCCTATTTCTCAAAATGCATCGCCCGTAACGCTCCCTATTTAAAGTATGGAATATTAGGTTAAGAGATAAGATTTTATGCATTTTTAATGTGTATATAAAACCTTGATGTGAGCAACCAAACTTTATCCCCTTCCCAGTGTTGTCACAAGTCCTTCCTGATCCTTGCGAAAGATATAAAAGTTGACCTGATAAAATACCTCTAGAAAGTCTTCCCTTAGAGTTAGCAGATTCACCAGTGCACTTCAAGGCATTATGGACATTGAACTGCCATCACACTCCTCAAAAATCATGTTTTCATCTGCTCTTGTGGTGCACACCTGTAGCTTGCTTGCAAGGCAGAAAGTAGATGTTGGAAGGGAAAGGGAACAGCCTGCAGACTCATGTAGTACAACAGCTAAAGAGACATTTAGCACAGGTGTGGCTGTAATTGGGATAAATTTGGAAAATTTGTCATGGACAGAGGCCCCTCAAAATCACACTTCTGTGAGCACCATGAATGAGGTTGGGCAAAGACAGGTCAGGAGCCATGGGGACTCCTTCACTGGACACAGGGAGAGAAATGTTGTAAAGAAACTCAGCTCCTCTTAATTGGACCTTTAGGAAGACTCAAATCTGAGTCCTCCTGGACTGCAAGCGTGGTGCTGGGCAACCCACTTCATGTACCTGAGCCTCAGCTTGTCCTCCTCAATACAGAAATAGAAATCCTTTCTTCCTCCTACTTCTGTGCCTTCTCGCTCTGAAGGGCCATATGGGTACAGACGTAGTACAAGGGGACCCAGATGCTGCTTTAATACAAATAGTTTACATGGAACAAATAGCCATATATTAAGGGTGTGAAAAGCCACGAGGAGAGTTACTGGGGAGATAGGAGGTGCTGCGATGGCTAACGTGATGCTGGGATTGCCTACAGGTGAGGGAATAGGAGCAGGGGCTGGGGACAAAGGGGTTGTGCCTGGAGTAGTGCTGGGTGGTGAGGCAGTGCTGGCTTCATCCCAAGCAGAGTTTCAGGGATCAGGATTCACCAGGATGTTTCATTAACATTTCCTTGCCCTGGGAAAACTCTTGGCACTGGCTGCACCTTCCATGAAATGGCACAAGCAGCAGCAGGACCAGCAGCGTGGATCTGCTCCCCCACTCACCCCCAGGTACACTTCACGCAGCTGAGGACACAGNTTATTTACTGGTTTTCTTATTTAGCAAATTCTTTCTTAAACATAGCGATCAATTTATCAGCTCTGATCCCACGGTATGTGCTTGCACTACAGACAGTGTGGCGATAGGCCATGTTTTCTGCACCCAGCGTACAGATGTGAAGCACAGATTCATCCATTCTGCAGCAAACATTGCAACATTAAACATCATTAATTGTCATCTTCTGGACACAAGACCAGACTTTCCCCTTCGGTGTTGACCAGGGGTCAAAGCTGATGTGCGACACTT
>VXAA01003686.1:1082361-1108671 GCA_013399115.1 Anseranas semipalmata | reverse complement strand
TTTTTAAAGTTTGGTGGGGTTCTTTTTCTTGCTATTTCTATCTGGCAACAGATAGCCTGCTCCCGAATTCCTCACCACAGACACCAGCAAGCCCAGGCTCCGCAGGGCCACAAATGTTCAGCATCTCCTACAGCACCTGATTAATCAGAGCCATTCTCCCACCACACGTGGAGCCACGCAGCCTGCTGAAGCCCAAGCAGATGAGGGTGGTCAGCAGATGCGTGGGTGGTGGGGCTGCAGAGTGATCTTATTGTGCATTAATCTTTCATATATAGGCACTGATGCAGCAGGGATTTCACAGTCTCTGTAATATGTATCACTGATGAGAAGCTTCCCTTTTATGCAGCTTTGGAATACAGATACAAATCTATTCAGTCTGTGTCCCTCTGCCCCTCCTGCACCTCGGTATTACCTTTTGAGGTTCAAGTGCAGATGCATCCAGGATTGAATTCATACCTGCGTGTCTAATTTTCCTGCTCCCCTTCTGTGCTGTCCTTTCCCCTTTTTCTCAGCCCTGCTCCCTCTCCTCCACAAGGCAATACTGAACAAAGGTGACAGTGACCTTTAGCAGTGAGAAATATCGCAAGGACTGTCTAATCAGGCTGGTTATACATTTCTGTGTAAAAACACAGGCTTGCATTTTGCATCCTTTCTTTCCACCGATTCATACCTTATAAATAAAAAATACCTATTTGTTCATCATAACCATCAAACTGCCAGTGAAAGATCTCATCCTTACAACAGATTTTAATCTTGCTTTATCCACAGTCATTTTATAAATGGGGCAAAAAGTGGAGGCTTAGTTTTAAATGGCTCAAAAGATAGCCTCCCTTAAGAAACCACAGGTCTTAAAAGATCATGCTACCAGCAAGTCATTTTTGACATTCTACCTGAGCATCTTCTGGCTCTTGATCTCGTCTTATTACTGTCAAGGATGGCCGCTCTTATGAGCTAATGACATTTTCTTTGTGACTGTACCTCTCAAATACTGCTCAACCATTTCCATGTCTCTCCTCTTCTCACTGCACTCAGTTCTCATCTCTTCTCAGAAGTCCAGACCCTCACTTGCTAAATGACTCTCTATTCATTAGAGCTTTCCTGCTTACTATGAGTAAGTGCATCCCAACTCTGTGACCTCTTGCACCAACAGCTGCCTTACACCTCCTCAGAGCCATTTTATTTTGTTGCCACGCTGCGTTGGAGCCATTCTGCACTGCTTACACAACATCTTTGGCTTAAATGCTTCCCTGGCTCTTTTCTCACAAGCTTATAGCTGAAACTCTCCTAGATTCATGGTTAACTTCTTCTATCCAATTTTTTAAACATGCTCACTTGGACTATTTGTACTTGCTGTTCATTCCTTCTTCTTCAAACCTATGCAATCTATAGGAAGATTCCTAGCTCCAGGCACTTAACAACCCCATCAAATGGGAATGAACCTCTCCAAATTCACTATTTCCACCCAGAATACAGCAAGAAGAGCCTAAGTTAGAAAACAAACACAGAAATTGGCATTTTCTCCCTGGAAGGACATGGTTTCCTGCTCCATTTGGTGCAAGCCCTTAATGGCACTCACCACCTGAACCTGCTGGCAAACACCAGAACCTTATTCAGGTCCCTCACATCAAAAGGAGGGCCTAGATTTCATCAAGTGCTTTTGCCAGCTTCAGAGACTTCTCACCAAACTTTCATCCCAGCCCAAAATCCTCAAGAACCTGGATCAGCCAAGTGTCCCAGGAGACCCCCAGATACCCACCAAGGGATCCTTGAGCCCACCTGAGCCTCTCCTCACACTCTACCACATTCAGCTGATGGCAAAAGAGGTAAAATCTTCATTGCCTGAATAAGGCCACTGCTGGCAGGGCATTTTACTTGAAAATTTTACCTAAAAGAGACAAAATCTTAAGAGACTTAAGATCTTAAAATGAGGTACTTGGCTGTAGCTGTAGTAAATATTACACAGAGTCCAAATGCATGTTATGAATGAGAAGAAAAGTCCAAGGGCTAGAAGAGTAGTAAACATGGACTGTGAAATCTTGGAAAAAAACTACACATTATCTAACCAAAGAACACACTTGGCCTGCTTTTCCGAGGACAGTGCATTTTTGTCATAGCTTTCTGGAGTTCATAGCACAGGGACAAGTGAAACATTTATTCTCCATGCCACAAAGAGGACATACGAAGAGATGCAGATGGCACAAAGGCTTGATCCTAATCCTGTTAACATTAATGGAAGACTCCCATCAGCTTGACGAGATCTGTTTGGACTGACATCAGAGTGTGAATACCACTATGAAAACCAATAAGCAATCAATATAACAGCCCTAAGAAGCAACCATTTCTTCAGCTGTTTCCCCAGAAATTCATTAGCATTACAAAATAGGAGATGCAGTTACTGTACATGAGTGCATCAGCGGGCACCAACTTGCATAGCTCAGCCAGGATACCCAGATGCTGATGGACCAGGCCTCAGCAAGGACCCACGACCTGCCTTGGGCACACATGGCCACTGTCACAACTTGTGCAAAGGACACAGATCCCTGGACACAAGGTGGCTCCTCTGTGACAGCCTGGCACTGCCCCATCCTACCCATTTTCTGGGAAAGCCACTGTCAGTGTCCCGACTATGGGTCCTGCCATTTCTCAACCACTCACTTCCAAGCACTGTTTGATGTTCAAAAGCAAGTGGAAGAGCTGATGCGCAATTTATCTGGAATCTGGTGCCATCATCTCTCTCAAGGCAGACGTATGTACACCAGGAGTGAAAGGGCAGGCTGTTAATCCAGCCCCTGGAGATGCAATGAGTATTTCACATGCCAACAAGTATTTCATTCTTTTAGCAGAAAGAGGACCGCATAAATGCCTTTTTAACTCCCAGTTAATCCACAACAACACTGCTGGTCCAGTTAAATCCACAAAAATGAAGACGTGTGAAACTATAAAACTGAAGTTCCTTGGCTGGTGGCAGGGTTGGAAAGGGTTTAGAGAGACCATGTGCTTTTTAAGTTATATGCTTTCTGACCGTGCAGCCAGTGTTCCCCTGCTCACGGTGCTCCTTTGAGGAGAGAGCCAGCCTGACCTCCCTGGAAGCTCTTGCGCAGACCCCAGCGTGCTCTTGCCCTTCCACAGAGAGTGGTTTGGCACCGAAAATCTGACGCCTGGTGAGCCAAATGTATCCCTCGTTATGTGCGCAGCCACTGCTATTTCCTTTGACTTACTCCAGAGCTGTCCCAGGGGCCCCATACTCTTGCCAAGAGCACATGACATCACTTATGTTATTAATAATTACAATATATACACAGATGGATGGACAGACGGACACTCATATGACAGAGTTGTGCTTACAGTCAACATCTCTCCTTTCTTATCCCTTCTTCCTACACTCCCAGTTTCCCCATTTGCTTATCCATTCCCTTGCAGTGAGGAAAGGTCAAAGCTAGTAGAACAATGAGTTAAAAGTAATTTTTCCTCTCAAATAAACAAAAACCACATCACTCAAATGACTGTTTCCCATGACAAGCTCACATTTGCTCACTGTGCAGCCCTTATTGAGATCATATATTTTTAAGTTCTTGAAGAAAGGAATCACAAATCCTTCTTCCTCATCCCTTTACACCACTTACAGAAGAAAGATTCTCTAATGAAAGCCTTGCAAAGGGAAAAACAGATCAGCAGCTACATACAGCTCCAGCCACCCTCTCACTGGTCTCAGTTTTTTTCACAGTGGCCAAAAGCACGTAAGTCTTCTCAGAGCAAACAAGCAGAAGGACCTGACTCCTGCTGGGTCATAAAGAGCCTGGCTCCTATTTTTATGACATGGAAGAACACGGGGAGGGGAGGGTTGGAAGAAGTGGGGAGCAATGAAGACAAACAGTTATACTATGATTCACAGTGAGAGTATGCACTTACTTAGAAAGTTACGCTCTCTTGTAGGCCAGAAAAACACTGATTTTTAAGGAGAGCCAAGAGCAGTGGTGCAGCGGGTGGTTTCACACCTCGCTCAGAGTTTCTTCACTGGATGTAATGATGGAACTAGCACAGTTCAATCTGGGACTGTCACCTTCAGATACATGAGGGCATTTAGTAAAGAAAATAGCATTATCTGATCCGAGGGGGCTGAATGCATCTCACACTGTAGCATGCCCCAAGCACACACTGGCCACATCCTGGCTCTAGCTCAGAAGACATGGATTGAGCTCTGCTCCCCTGAGCACCCAAGGAAATGCAGCTCCATTTGTGGCTGGAAAGAAGCTGTACAAGCTGCCATTAGGTCCCAAGGGGGCAGGGGAAGGAGCAAGCTTGAAAAGGACCCCTGCACTGGGTGTACACTCTACGTGCACCTTGACAAATTTCATTTGTTAGCATACAATTTCACTCTAAGGAATTTAAACTTTTTTCTTAGAAATTACTTGAAATAACTACCTACACATTTTTGCACAACAGTTTTTTTATGCTGTCTGCTCAGACATTACTAACACACAGATATCCTCTCCTTAAGGCACAGATTAACTTTGGTGTTGTATTTACAGAACATCTCTCTGCAGCTTTACCTATTAAAATTACAGTGTATGTACCAAAGACCAGAAAAGAACATGTAACAGTGCCTTTAGATGGTACCATACAAAGACAACACTGGCAGTGCAAATACCTCCAGCCACCTCATTTCTGACCTGGATCATGCATTAATGTAGTCCTAGGACACTTTGGAGAAAATACTTCTACATCAGTGCATAGCAATTGTAGGTGGCTTTGGGTGTACATGCATGCTCACATCTATATGTTGTGGACAAATATTTGTTCCCAAGTAAGGCCCCCAGCTCCCAAAGTCTGCCCAACACCAAGTCAAGTCCCGCTAGGTGTTGTGCTGGCTGTTGTGCCTGTGATGGAGACCTTCATTTCAGCAAGATGATTAGAGGAAGCATGCAATGAAGTAGATTATATCTTTCCTCATTAGAGAAAGTTCTTAGAAGCCTGCATGAGCTTATCATAAAGCAAGTTTTTCCTTCCCTTGACAGCTTTTGTTCTGAAAAAATATCTTGCATACCTCAAAAACAAACAAACATCTGAGTCACCTTGGTTTTAGGGGTGGTTGTTTTTTTTCCTTGCTACTGCTAGCAGCCTTACGATTTTCTCAAAGCATGAAAATCAAAATAATATTTTTTATAAAGAAAAGAGACAACTTCAGATTTGACAAAGCTCTTTTTCTTGGTATCGACAAGCAATCATCATCTATCTTACAAATGGTTATTTGCCTCACAGCACATTTGTGCGATCACTGGATTTCTAATCCTTTGAGAGCCAAGATAACAAACGAATCTTCACCTGCTTCAATGATTTCAAAGCTAATCAGAAGATAAAAAGGCTGGCAGGACCACTGACAATATATTGGTAACCAACAACAGATCTTTGCAGGACATTTATGTATTTAAATTCCAAGCGTGGAAAAGCTTGGACGCATTTACAAATAAGAGGTAGCTAAAATGCAGCACGGACACCAAGAAGACATGCGGACTCTTTGCCTGGACACCATGCAGCTGTGCCACCAAGATGGGGCCCACGGAACAGCATCATGCACCCCAGGGGCCACACCTGCACAAGGGCTTTCCCCAAAGACAGCCCTCTCAGTGCAGATTTCTGCAAGAATACAAGAAAAGTAATAAAGAAGGCAAATCCCAAGAACTCCCTGTGAGAGAGAAATGGTCTTAGGACCAACACAGTTGCAAGACATGTCAAAGGAATAAAACATGTAGCCATCCCCATGGTCTGAAGGATGAAGGTTATGAACATCAACTCAGATAATATATTGAGAACTACTGAGAACTGATTTCATGCAGTATCTTCCTGATCTATAACTTGCTTAGATTCTTTTTCCATGCCACCATCTCAGGCCCAAAATACCCCACCTGTTTTCCCCATGTGGTGTTCAAGTTTTAACCTGAACAAGGACAAATGTTAAAATCACAATTCTTAAATCAGGCACTGCTTTGCATTTGTCATGGAGGCTCCAAACATCTTTGGATTAAGATCAACAACCAAATTCCCATCAAACTGGCTCCATGAAAGGCAATGTGCTGAATCTCAGCCTTTCTGCCACTGTCTGCATTTGGAACTCAATCCAGTTTTTGGTGCCAAAAAGATCAATTTAGCTATTCCAAACACAGCAAGATGGACCGTGGTAGTAGTAAAGCCTCTGCAGAATCTGGTACTCTCTTTTGCAATCCACTTGGGAACCATCACAGCAATGAGCCAATATACTGATCCAGGATGTTCATCAAGGATGTAAAAGTACCTTCAAGATTTTACCTTGAAAACTCTTAAGCCTACTGATAGCTCAGTCTTCAAAAGAGTTTGCACTCCAAAGCAAGTGCCTACATAAAGCTGACCTGAAATATGATAATCTATATAGAGATACCAGTCACTGAAAGTAATTACTCAAGTCTCCATCCAATAGAGGCATTGCAAAAAGAATAGCCTTTATTCCCTAGCGGCAGTGTCAGGAGGCTGATAATCCTCTCGACTTGGAAAGCAAGCCCAGAGAGAGGTGGTTAGGGCATTTGACTCTGCCTTTGATGAGGGAGCAGTTGCTGAAGAACTACGATAACCTCCTGACTCCAGAAAAATGTTAAAATGTGGCTCAGCAAGAATCTCTGATTGTTTTACTTTACCTCCCGACTCTCAAGTTCAAAGCAGCCAAGTCGTTTCTAAGACAGATGAATATATTTAGATTTTGGTGACTGATCACAAGTTTCCAAAAAGCTTACATATTCATCCCATGGGGGAAGAGATCACTGAGGGCAGCTGTAATTGTTCCAGGGGTCTTTTTGATTATCTGCAGATTACCTGTTCCTTGATGCAAAGAAATAGCTGTCAATTTGCTCCACGGGACTCGGGAGGAGTTTCAGTGGGAGACCAGATGCCATTATGAGCCCTTCTGACATGGACCTCCCCTATCTTGTCCACTCCACGGGGCTGTCACAGGGCTTCTCTACCCTGACTAAATCTTAGCTACTGAAAGGAAAATAAATGGCATATGAGCCATTTATTACCCAATGCAGCAGCCCCCACTTCTCCTCGCAACTGTTGGCACCGCAGACCTGCCAAAAAGGCATCTTGGAGAGTACTGCAGCTGCAAGGGAAAGGGGGCCAGCAGGCCAGGGGGAAGCAGCCCTATCCCCTACCTAACAGCCACTCCGATTTGTTACATTTCAATCTTCAGTCAAGTTTGAGAAAATAACTGAACAGTGAGCTTCCATTACTACATACATCATCTTATCAACCTTATTTTTTGTGATATTTCGTAAATTACAATAAATTTGCTTTCTTCTGAATATTCAGATGCTTCAAAAGGTACCCAAAGGATGCAATTATACCCTAGGGAAATATGCTATTATGTGCACATATCATGTTTTGCATAGGCTTTCCAGCATCTACATAATTTATGTTTTTCTGCATAATTTCCCCTTTTTATGTTTCCTATGTGTTTGTGAGATAATGCAGAAGTCGGTTCTCTACCACCAAAAATACAGAAAGAACTTAAGTCGGTATTCTTACTTTGCCCAATCTGCTTTACTTCCCCCCCCAAACCCTTGGAAAACCCCCTGGAGAAATCCTTTCATATGCACCAAACATCAATGCCCGAGGAAAAACCCAGAAGGTCGAGGCAGCTCTCTGAAAGGAACCAGAACCTTGTCCACTCCCGTATTCATCTGGGCATTCAGAGGGGCCTCTGATGGATAACATTGAAATGGGAAAGCTTTTAAACTGTTTATAATCCTCGCTTTGCATTTGAACCATACAAAAATAATTCTCCAAAACTTTCAAGTTGCTTTTTAGCTTTCCATGCCAGTTGTTTGCATGCAAGCTTGCTTTTAATAAAAAATAAAAAAGGAATAATAATAAAAAGGAGAATTCTCAGTCAGGATGTAGTTAAAGTTAATGCTTATACTTCCTCTTCAACTCTGTTGGCTAGAGTTTTTTGCTGGGAGATTTTAATGTTTTTATTATTAATTAATAAATACAAGATTAAAAAAGGGAGGGGGAAACTTTGTGCAGGCGACCCCACAGCCTGGCAGAGGGCTGAACCCCAGATTTCCTCCGTTCAGATTCTCCTTTTTCCTAGGATGTGATAAATGACTGGTGGGCTGGAAGAAACAGCCGAATGTCCGCAGTTCCATTCTGCTGCCCTCTCCTGGGCACCACCCAGGGTCCCACCTTCCCCAGGAGGCAGGGCACAAGCAGCAGGGACCCCTCTCATGCTGTCCACCCCCAGCCTCGCTGCACCTCTCAGCCATGGTGGCTGCTCCCTTTGTCATGGCTCCTGGAGTCATCAGCAGCAAAAGAAAGCTTCCTTAAAAGTAGTAGTAATAATAAATGATAATAATGTGGCCCTCATCTTTGCATTCATTCTCAGGAGCTCAAAAAAGTGAGCCCTTCAACCCCCCCCCCCCCACCCCCCCCAAAAAAAAAATAAACACCTGTGAAACAAGACCACATCACTGTCTCTTAAGAAATACCCTTCTGAAGGGCGGTTCTTTTGGTAGAGGCTGCCAGGTGCTGCAGCAGGCAGCCTTGCTGCTGGAGCAAGCTGAGGCCTTGATGCTTCCCCTTGCCTGCGCATGCCAGTAAAAACACTGCCCTGGCACAGCTGCTGTAGGCAGTATGCATTCCTGCTTGGAGGGGAATGAAAACCCTTTGTTTTCTAAACTGGGAATGTAAAGTGTTATAAAAACTGTTGCTGACATCAGAAGAAACATCTCACCTGTTCACCTCCAAAAACACATCCCAATACATTGACACTCCCAAACACAATGCCTGCCATTGAAATTGGGAAAAAAAAAAAAAAAAAGACACTTCCCTTTGTACCTTACCCAGAATATCATGGGGTAATCCACTTATTTAAAACTCACTTCTAAGTCCATGTTAAATCAGTCATAGAGCAGCACGAAGATATTACAAGCATGTTTTCTTCTCCACAAACCATGACAGACTTCAAATTGCCAAAAAAAATGTCTCATGTGAATAAAAGAAAATATTTATGTTGTAGAACCCACAGTGTGAAACAGCAGGAATAAAGTAATCTGGTAAAATTTAAAGAATAAGATTCTTTGTAGAATACATAAGAGAACACCTGCTGCTTTCCTTATTTTTTATTTATTATAATTAATATGTTCAAACCAAGCAGTATGCAGATGTATAAAAACAAACAGCTGAAAAAAAATAATGAATACTTTTCATTAAAAAGTTCATTTGAAGTTGAGAAAATGAATGATTAATTAATCACAACAGAATCTGCCTACTTAAAAGCCTATTGACATATGTTTTAAAATCATTTGTGTAATTTGAGATAACTAGCAGCGAGGACCGCCCGCACCGGGGCTCTTGCCCAGCGCCTGGGAAGCTCTCCCCGAGCCACCAGTGCACAAGCAGGAGCCAGGCAGGTGACAGACACTGGGCAGACAGAAGCTTATTCTAAGGTTAGGAATACAGAAGACCAGAAAAATACTTTTTGGAGAACATTTCAGCATGCCTCAGCACTTCTTTCTTCGTTGATCAAATACAGTGCAGGGTCAGTCATCGTCTCCCTCTGTATTTATAAATAAGCACACAAGTTGGCAAACATGCTCTCATCCCCCACCAAGCATACATAAATAACCAGAGATCGACTCCTTGTAATCAACTAGTACTGATGACAAATTTCCTCATGAGATGAAGAATGACTTGGAAACAGCTGAAGGTTTAGAGAGGAGAGAAGCCACTGAAGAGGCATGGATTTGCTCTAATGGAAACGTAAATGCATGCGGCCGGGTCTGGGTTTGGTGGGTTACATCGAAAGCGAGAAAGATGAATTAGTTAAAATGTAATTTTTTGAGGAAGTAAAGGACAGGTGGGAGGGACAAGGGCTGGGTGAAAACAGAGTGCGGGAGTGCCCTCATGCCCCCACCTTCACACCCCCACCCAGCATTTTCTAAGCTATTGCTGGAGCAATTTTTTAGAATGCCTCTCTTCCCATGATATGTAAGAAATGCCTTGCTTTTCAGCCACGCCTGGCATCTCAGGAGAGCATAAAGCTGTTTATACTAAAACTGTTTGGCCTCACCTTTGCACCTCTGTAAGATGTGGTGCCTGTTCATGAAAGCATCGATCCCTTCTTGTTTCTATGATATTGCTCTAATCTAGAAACACAAAGAGGCTCGTGTCATACATACATTGTATCACGTTTCCCGTTGGAATAGACAAATTAAAACAGAACCACGAGAACTCTGTGGGATAAAGAACATCTCGCTCACTGCTCCTGCCCCTGCGTGGCAGAGCAGAGGTGAGTGCTCACCGTGAGGCTCTGCCCCCTCCTGCTCCAGGACCCCCCAGCACCCCAACCAGGACAACCCCCTGCTTGCTGACGGTCCCACAGCAAAGCCAAGCAAAGCAGGGGCTGACCCCAAAGGTGCATAAATTAGAATTAATCTTTCTCAAGATGGGGCAAAAAATAGAAACTACAAAGGAGAAGCCCAAAAGGGGCACTTGCCTCCATCCCTCCCCTTCTCAGAGCATTTCATTTCTACTCCTCCTACTGCAGCGTCAGCATCCAAACGCGACCTCAGCCAAACCATTGTAACTGAAGAAAAAAATCCCTTACAAATCCCTTTACACAAAGGGAAACAAATTTCAAAACAAACTCTTTTGAGCAGCAACCAACAGCAAGGCTTACTGGAATGTGAAGCCTCCCTGGAAGGAGAAATAATATAAACATAGGCAACATAGACAAAACACAGCAGCAGAGTCCATCAAGCTCCCTGGTCCTCCTGCACTACTCCTTGGTTACCTGAAATGACTTCATTTTCCAACAAATCAAGACTGGACACATTCCACCAAGCCCCATCTCAGTGTCTTCCGGCAGTGCTGGCAGGTAGCAGTGCTGTCCTGGCAGCCCTTGCAGAGTCAGACGGGCTTCAGGAGACCTCCAGGTGTCTGGGAAACAAGGAAGATGTGCGGGATTTGCTCAAAACTCAGGGTAGTGGGAAGTGAGAAAGAAACAAGGAATTTTCCCATTGATGCCAACAGGACAAGGGGAAGGCACTTGTGGCTCTGGGTATTCCTCCTTCTGTTAGCCCTGAGCCTCTTCTGGAGATGCAGTCTCTCCCCACCACCACCTACATGGCCAGTCCCACCTATCAAAGCCTTGACAACATCTTGGTGGCACTGTTCCCCCCCCAACACAGCTTCACTTCAGATGGTTTTGGTGATTTGATAATCACTGGTGAAGCCCACTAAACCTGGCCTGCCCCACCACAGAAACCTCCTCCCTGAAGTCTCACACAGCCCATTACCAGGTTGTTTCATTTATTATAATCTCAGAGCATGTTATTACTTCCCTCCGTCTGAAATGTGATCTTAAATAGCAGCTTGTACAATAATTAAATGTAGTAGTGAGAACATTGTTAAAATCAATGAGCCAGTGCATTAGCAGTTTAAACACATTTTAAGTTAACTTGATTGTACCGACCACGACTCAGGAGAGGTTCAGTGCAGAGGGTGGACCACTGTCCAGAAGCAGCATCTCCATGGGGCTGGGGGCCCCAAGCAAAGCCCCCGCTTCCTGCCTGTCAGAGGGACATGCCGGTTCTCCATCCATCTACTGTGACTGCTCTCATGCTAGTACCAAAAATAGCCGAAATGCACCAATATTTTAAAGAGCATACACAGAGCAGCTGCTTCTCTTTCCTTTATGAAAACAGTGATGCTCTAAGCATTTAAAATGAAAAGCACAGGTACAGAAGGGCACTGGAGGTAGGAAGTTATCACTGGATCTTTTCCTGATAAGCCCTTTTCCCCTCCAATTCAAACATACCCTAATCATGACCACTTAATTCACTTTTGCCTCCTGATCTCATTGAAGTGGGAAAGTTTTAGGCACAGTGAGGACCAGCACTTTATCCTGATGCCATGTCTCAAGGAGGCTTAAGAGTTCAGCCAAATTAAAGAGAAACAGGAAAACAGAGAGATGTGTAGGGTAACTGGTGGGCTCCACAGCCAAATAAAAATTACAAATACAAAATATCACATGACAAGAGGCTTCAAAACTGCATGGAACATGCAACAAATAGAAGCTCAGTTTGGGATATATTTTCATGTTAAAAAAGATTCCTAATAATCTTTCAAATCAGGATAAAGGCTGAAGAAGCAATGACAAATCCTGTCTACTTCTAGAGTGCTTCTTCCTGTACCATTCTGAAATGAGGAAAACAGAAAGAGCCTACAAAGGAAAAAATATTTTTGTTCAGCACTTCTCCCATTTTTAGAAATAAAGTGCTTTTTAGAATTAAAGAGTTCTGAATCCAAAATTATATTGAAACATTAAAAAAAGATATTTGGACAACCTAAACTCTCCATAAGTGAGAATATTTATCAAAAATGACCTTTTCCATGAAAACCTGCTTCAATAAACTGTGGGGTTTTGATCCACAAAGCACTTGTCCAAATATTCCCAGACCAAAAATAGTTAAACTTAAAACATATATAGATACACCAGCATTAAGAAACAATAGCCAAAAAGTTTAATGGATACAATTTTTATGAATTTTTGACATCTGCTTGGGATATCATGGCCAATATAATTTATGATACATGGAGGAATACCTATATATGTTTCCTGTGACTTACGCATATTTTTTTTTTCTTTCGTGTTAGGCAGGCAGTGGAGCGATCCCAAGCAGTTTTGACCTCTGCTATTTACAGAGACCATTGCTGGCAGAGGCTGTGCTCCCGACTACAGCAAATAGATTATTTTCTCACTCAACTTTTTATTTATAATATTACAAAAATAAATGTGACATGTTTAGGGGATGTGTCATATTTTAGAAAGCTCAAACAAGGCACATTTTGGACTTTTTATTTTTAAGGTTTGCCCTTTTTAAAACAATTTCCTGAATAGTTTTCCATTTTCTATGTAGAAAAATCTATCACAACACTCAAAATTTATACAACATATGTTGGTATCTTCAAAAAGTAAATACATAGATGTCTTTATAAACCTTACTGGAACCAAGAACAATACTCAAATTCCCTTTTATAGCAAAGAGGGATCTCAGCATCACCAAAACTGAGACACAGCCAATACAAAAAGGAGCTGAATTAGTAAGTGGATTTTTTTTCCCAGCAGGTTCCTGAACACTGTCCCAGTTCTGAGCAGGCAGGAGGAAAAAAAAAAAAAAGACACCTATCAGATCTATTTGAGTAATAAGAAATATTTTCTGTTTTCAAAACCAGCTTAGCTGCAAACAGTTCTTCTGCTTTACGAGAAAAAACATCTCACCCAGGTCTAAGGCACCGCTTCAGCTTGCTGGGATACAGCAGCTCTTAAATTGCACAACAAATATTACATTTGTATTTAGGACATTCTTCAGAATGCCACTGTAGCTCTGCAATGGCAAGGGAGTAAAACAGTTTTTGGAAACTGAATTTCTGCAGACCACTGGGATAAATTCCCCACAAACCGACAAGAAAAGCCTCCTCACAAACAGGCTGGACTAGAGCTGTCCTTTTATCTCCAAGCACGCTTGCAGTAGTACCTCTTAACTAATGGCATATAAAAGAGATGACTATTTTTGAAATATTCATGTAAGAGAGGTCTATGATCAGGCTGTACTAAACCCCAAGAGTGTAAATGTCTGCTCCACTCCTGTCCCTGCCCTTTCTGCTCTGCTCATCTTCAAAAGCCACCAATGCTGAGATTTTCCCCTTTCCTCCTGGGGAACGAGGATGGTTTAACAGCTCCCCATGTCAATGCTGGCACAAACACTGCAGGGGCTTTGCAGGGGCACAAATCACTGCAGGTAAAGCTCTGTTGATGCCTCCCTAATTCAGGTCTTAGAAGCCATTGGCATAGACACATCGAAGAGGTACTCAGTTTGTAATGGTTTGCCAGCCCAATGTATTCTGGCAGCATTGGCACACCACATAGACATGATAGCTTATGTACTCAATTTTCTTAAAATAGTAATTTATTGCATTGCTTGCTCTTTAAACAAAGTTGTTTTCTAAAATAAACCTAGGAAAACTAGGATCATGACCTTCTCCGTTCACTCTCTCTCAGCAATCCTAGATCAACCGTCACCAAACCAATGCTTCCCTGTTGGCTTTTCCCACCTGCCAGCCACAAAGCTCAGTCTGGGACAGCAGAGTCAGGATCACCCTTCACTGGGAATGAGGCCTCAATGGTGCTTGTTGTGTCCAAGAAGAAAGAGACAATTTTGACTGTAATAAAAACTTAGAGCCTTACATATCCGCTTCTTCAGTAATTTCTCATCTACATGTGTGGGGTCATTTGCTGCTGACACACATGACAGAGCGGCCCCGTGCACTTGGGCACTGGGGCTTCCATGCTGACCACCACCAGGCTCCCAAGCCTGTGCTGCACAGAATTACCCACACCCCCTTACTGGCTTTATCAAAATCACTAACCTGAGCCAGGTGTTATAAATGAGTGTGCATGGAGGGAAAAAACAGAATTTTGCAATTATTTAGTGCAAAAAAGGAGAATTATCACAGGTGGTGATGGCAGATGTGACAACCCAGGATACTTGGCAAAATATGGAGCATATTTGATTAGTGATATGGATGCTTCTATGGTGTTGACGGCTCCATTTCTGCTAAGCCCTTTCAGTAGCAATGAGTTGTACGTAATCAAAAAACAAAATGGCAGTTTATTTTCTTTTTTTAATACTTAAATCATTGTGATCAATAACAGCTGCCGTATGATATTAGCTGGCTAAATAAGGCTATAAAATTCCTTCAGTAATACAATGGCAGAAATTAAATGTTTAAAAAGTGATCATCACTGTCAGATCTCAAAATGGATGCGTGGCCACATGAAAGACAGCAGCCATACATATTATATCATGGCACAGGGCCAAAGCTACTATATTTCCAGGCAGTGATTCTAAAGGATATTATTACAGTTAATTAGTGAATGCTAATTAATTTTTATGATTTTTTTCCTCTCCCCCATTATTCCAATATTTGTTGCCTGGTGGAGGTTTGGGGAGAAGCTGGTGGAGCACCAAGTGGGAAACCACCCCTCCATGGGTGGAGAAAGGAGATGGCTGTGCTGGACTCGCTGACCAAGGAGGCACCGCTGCTGCCTCCGGTTGCTCGCTGCCATCCAGCATTGAGCAGAGGAAAGGTGCACAGGGACATGCTGCTGGGCGAGCACTGCCTGCACTGCACAGGACCAGCACTGCATATGTCCTCAGTGCCACAGGTCCCTCCCCAGAATCTCAGCCCCTTGTGGGACCTGCAGTTGCAGAGGTGCTTTGGCACATACTCACCAGTACCATGATTCCTACTGCCTATTTGCAAGCCATGCAAAACCCACACTGCTTCTTTTCCTGCAATCCCATGAAAAAAAGAGGGTGGTGAGTGTGTGATGCAATGGCTGCAGGGAAAGTAGTGAGAAACCTCAACCTCCCCAGCTGATCAAAGCATCCCTTTTCCCCAGCAGCTTCTGCCAAGCAGCGGCTCCTGCATTGAATAGGAAGAGCTGAGCAGTCCACATCAACCTCTGAACAAAGCAGCAAAGAGCATTTTATGCTAACAGACATGGTACAGAGACAGTAACTAAAAGCACGTTGCCTTTTTTGGGCCAAGGAACCCTTCCTGTATGATCCTCAGCATAAATCTTGGAAGACAACATCCACCTTCCTTCATGAAATTCCTGTGCATTATGTTGCACATTTGAAGAAAATATAAACTGAAGCAGTTGTTCAACCTTTCATGGGATGCATGGATAAAGAAGAATTATGAGGCAGAATGACCATACAAGTTAATTGCTTCCAGTAACAAGCCTTTTTAAAGCTGGTTTAGCCAGACTAATTAATTTATCCTACACTTTTTAATGTATTTGCAAGTAAAGAGCATGTAATCATGAAGGTTTGTGTTCATAATATGAATATCACTGCACAACACCGGTGCAATTACTCTCCCAAGGAAGTTTTACTCATGCACAGAGGCAACATGGCACATCCTGCAACAGGAAAGGTACTGGAGCAAAGTGGGCAGGAGTGTGGTGAGGTGCAGAAATGAAGGACCCATGCTGTGCCCACCAGCTTTGTCTGTCTCTGCGTCTGTTAAGAGCAAACAAATTGTTCCTCATACAGCTCCAGCTTCACCCTTCACCTCCTGAAAGATCACGAAAGAAATATGCCACCAGTACCCTGGAAAACTCCCACAGCGGTTTATCCCTACTAGGTTCGGCATTTTATTTTTCCTTGTTGAAATATAGTCCAAATATGAGTCCTTTCCTCATACAAATCTTCTACAAATCTCCCTTTGTTCAGAGCCTTTAGACAAAGGAGAAAATTTAATACTGTAAATCTCCAGGGAGAAAGGGAAGGTGGAACGGTCAGAAACCAGCAGAAAAAGGGGTTTCCAGGCCACGTCCCCAGGTCTGTCTCCCCATTGCCACCAAGAGCTGCCCACCTGGCCTTGAAGGGCACCACTGAGCAGGACAGGCAGACGGGGTGCACAGAGCACACTCCTGCAATAAGCTCCTGAGATACCACTGGCCTGGACGTCAGACAACACCCGACACTGAAGCAATGCTCCTGTTGCAAAGAACAGTAATAAGATGCAATAGTATTTCTATTTAAAACATTAAAGCCTATGAGCCATCCCACCCCTTTCAAGCAATCAAGATGTTTTTCTCTTTTATGCTTGTTTTTTGTGTGCCACAATTTTGCATTCTCTAGTCTAATTCCAACATTCTTTTGTTTTTTAATTTAAAATCACTGTGGTTGGTGACAAAGTTGGAAAGGGAATATATACTTCCCATCTTCCACATGATTTTAGCATCCTTGTGTGGTCTTGGCCCCTCAGAGAGTCATCTGCTGACTTGCTATAATTTTCTCTTTATGGAGAGAAATAAATAGGGAGCCAAAACACCTCATTTTTACAACATCACTCATTTGACCCTAACTGTGCTTTGCTTTATTGAATGTACATGTTTACAAACAAGCACCCATACTCCAACCCACCTCCCACACTCAGCAGGGAAAACCACCCTTCATTTTTACACCAACGCTTCTTCAATGAAGCAATAACAGATGCTTTCAAACCCCAGCCTTCCCAGACATCCCACTCCCACCCACCCCCTCCCCGAGTTTGAATCCCAGTTGTATGGGGACATCTGGCCAAGCTTGTCTCCATCCTCACCCCAACCCAGCCCAGCCCCAGCACAAGCCACCAGCAAGGCCTTGCACTTGGTACACTGCACAGATTTTTCCCAAACTGAGCTCAATACAGGCAGAGAAGGTGGCTCCTAGAAATCAGTGATCGCCCACTTCCCCTGAGGCATCCTTTATCCTAGGAGCCACAAGGCAATGCAATGAATGCAAAGGGTAAGCACGAGAGGGAAACAGAAAAAATATTTACAAACAGGACATCAATGCCATATTAGCTATTATGTGTCCATTTATTTAAGCGCGTCTGGAAGCACTGCCCAAGACATTGCATATGTCAAATAACCCCCCATTCTCCTCTCCTGCCAATACCCCAACTCCCTCTCACCCATGAACAACCACTCATTCAACAGGAAAACACTGTGATGCAAAAAACAAGCTGTGATTTTTAAGCAATTTGATAAGTATTTTGCGTGCTAAATAGATTCCCTGCACATAGGAACAATCACATTTTCACCATTCACTGAGAATAGACATCAAATTAACTGTAATCAAATCAGTGCTTCAGCTGGTACCCAAGTGTTAACCACACACCAGCATTATACATCGCTCAGTGGTTGCAGAGACAAGGCAGAAAATAGGGGTAAAAAATGGAAAGGGTGTTCCTTTTCCCTTAATAAAGAGAAAATTTCTCATTAGCCTCCTGTCAAGCACAGACTGGACGCAAACCTCATGTACATGCAGTTTGTGATATGCTGCTTACAGTATCTTGTGGACACATCAGATGGGTTGAACTCAACCAACAACTACCACCAGTTTTGGTTAACTTTCCTTCTGCCATGTCCACCACAACTACCCTAAGTATGAGATTCAGTACACCCATAGCTCAGCACACCTTATTTAGAGGTAGCAACAGCCATAGATAAATCTAGTTAGCAAATGCAAAAGTACTGCTCTAAATTCAAACTCTTCTCCTGCACCTTGTTAAGGATTTCATGCAGGAGGGGAAGAAAAAGAAAAGAAAAAGAAAGAAAAGGAGAACAAGACACCTTCTTTGCCTGCAATGCAGACCAAGGACTTGCTGGCTCTGTCAAAGCATTTTGCTGTCCTTGAGGACTCGCCTGCCTGCCTGGGGAGAGAGGAGATGCTCGTCATCACCCCAATCTCCTGCACTGGCTGCTCCCCTGTTCTTCTTAGGTTACCTTTAGCAAACCTTTGGATGGATTAGCTGGAGCAACACATCAACCTGGATGCTGACATTTTGAGACAAACGGTGGATTTATTGCATGGCCATTCCAACGTATATCCCACACACACACCAGCACATATGGGGGACTTGCACCTGCAGCAGAGCAGGTGAAGATTCCCCAGAGCTGGGCAGTGGCACACCAGAAAAAGCAAGGCCATTAACAAACCATGGCAAGGAAGCCTCCAAAGGATTGAAGATGGAAGATGTTTTCAGAAATATTAAGCAAGGCTTTCCAGGATAAAAATACTTCATTATAAAGTGTCCAAATTGAAATGACCCATTCAAGAAATTCTAAAATATTTAATTCTATTTTCTTAATGCAGCCTCCTAACTTTTAGCTTAAAAATGGCATTTGCTTAAACTTAGAAGAGCCTAAATTGAGACAAAAACTAAATAAAAAAAAAGCTTAAATAACACAAAACCAAAACCTGTGTGTTTCTAAGCGCTTAGAACTACATTTTGTTGGGGTTGATTCTTTGCATTATTGCTGAAGTGAATGCAATTGTGTTTGTATGCACCAGGACTGAAATGGGCTCAGAAAAAAATTTACAGTAGAATAGGCACACCTCAAAGCTTCCCTGCTGCTGGCTGCAAGCAGAACTGAGGAAAAAAATGGCAAGAAAAATATTTGCAAATATTTTAATGGTTGCCAATATTCGTAGTATTATAGCAAGCCTGACAGTGTCCAGAGATTTTCTTGAAGCCTCAGCTTTCACAAGCAGAGATTAGAAGAAACAAGTGATTAAGTGAGAATCAGAGCTTTCCTCAGATAACCAAGAAGAACCACTAGTCCCCATAGTTACAAAATTCTTAAAAGTGTGTTCCAACTACAACATATGGACTCAAACAGAAAAATACAAAATAAGCTCATTTTGTTAGAAACTTAAATTATTTTTTCAATAAATTATTTTTGACAAAGAAAACGCTAAAGATAGTAGTTGCTTGGTTAAAAATGTTGTCCCCAGAACCAGAGATTTACATCCCCTTGTGTCTTCTATATACAAGGTTTGCTCTCTATTACTTACCTTGGGGCTTTCATTGTCGGTAGGGAGAGGAAAGGGCAGGCAAGGGCTGTCCCAGAGGGACATGCCTGGGACAGGCAGAAGGAGAAACCTCCACCTGCTCTTCTTCTCCTCCCCACTGGCTTTGGAAGCAGCATCAGCAAGGGGCTGGAATCACACCTGATCGCTAACTGCCCAAATACCCACTGCAGGCACCACACCTCAACATTACCCACCATGAATCACGAGGATTAAATCATCCTGAGCTGGAGCCAAGAAGTCACTGCATAGCCTAAGTGACCAAAGGCACAGCCCAGATACTATATGTTGAATTTGAGTGGAGAAGCACAATTAATTTGAAATATCAATGGGTGGAAAAATCACATTAATTTTTCAGACAAATTCAAAGAACAGGATAGGTGAAGCTCACTGAGACATGTTGCAAAGTGCAGGGAAAAATATGGGAAATGGTACACCTGTGGGGAAGTGGTTTAAGAAATCTTTAAGGACTGCTCTCACGATCCTGCTCTTTCCCATCAAACTGAGTTCTTGCTTAGGTTTGTCATTGAGTTTGCTCCAAAACTGCAGTTGTCTCAACACATTTGTGAGGTCAGGTGCGATCCTCGCGTGTTTATATGTCCTGCATCAGGGACATGTTGCCTTGCGATTTGCCTCAAATCCTCTGCAGCCCTTTTTCCTCAGTCTTCTGCAGCAGGCAAAGAATTCATTTTTAGCAAGTGCCTTTATTTTCAATTCAATTTGCGCTGAGAAAGTCTGATGACCTCATTCAAAATGCAAATAGAAGAGTATTTTTGGAAACATCTTTTGCATCTTTTACCTATTGCATTGGTCTCCTCTTTGTTAGACAGAGAACAAGGCTTTTATGAGACAACTTAAAAACCACGGTCTGAGGGTGGGAGCAGAGATCGGAGCTGCCCATCTCGGGGCAGCCACAGTGCAGGAAGCCGTGCTGCCTCACGCAGACCTGCTGGAGCACACGGCTCTGCCACCAGCCAGCTCCTATTTGTCCTACACCTCCTTCATTCCTTTGTCATCCTGAGAGTGGCTTATAAACAGCAACACAGCCCTAAAAAAAGGTCTCCAACTTAGAATCATAGAATCATTTACACTGGAAATGACCCTTAAGATCATCAAGTCCAACCAACAACCTGACTTACCAACTCCCACCACCAAATCATGTCCTTAAGCACTACATCCACACATCCCAAACACTTCCAGGGACAGCAACTCCATCACTTCCCTTGGCAGCCCATTCCAGTGCCTAACCACTCTTTCCATGAAGAAATTCTTCCTGATATCCAGTCTAAGCCTCCCCCAGGGCAGCTTGAGGGCATTTCTTCATGTCCTATCACTTGTCACCTGAGATTTATCCCAATCCCCTGTGAATTTATCCTTGTATAGCAGTTATCTCTATTTAAAGCATAAGAACAACCCTAACAGACATCCCTATATCCTTCTAGTAATGGGCACAGATTCTGGATTGCAGCCATAAATGGTCTTGTAGGTCAGAAGTTGAAACACAGCCAAGGTTAGAAACATCTAAAGTCATTTACCTGCTGGTAGTTGCGTGAAGCGAGCTAGGAGCTTCAGACCTGTTTTAAGCGGGCATCTAGGTGGTGAAAACCACTGCAACCAATGATGCAGTTGGCACCCCTGGCTGGCAACTTCAGACAAGAAGTCAGGAATGGGGAATCTCACCATTTCTATCCTAGATCCCTAATTCTTGAAGGAGTGATCATAGTCAAATTTATTCATCCTTCTTCTAACACAAGAGGATCAGCTGCTAAGCCATGAAAATGAGGTAAACATTTTCTGCATCTGCTAAATATATATAAAAGACCATCCATCATCAGGTTTGAAGTTTGCCTAAAGAGTACAATACCACTCTGCAGCCAAAAATTTGGGAATGCCCCAGATTACAGACAGCTGCCTCTCCCAGAGCCAACCTCTGCAACCCACATCTGGCCAAGACACAGAGGTCCCATCCTATGCTGATCTTGTGGACACGTCTGATAGAGGCTTTAGGACTTCATGACCTCTCTGTTTGGTGAATGTGGAATACAACTTTTTGACTTGCATGCAGAAAAAAAGCAACACTTAGAGCAAGTTAGATATGATGGACACAACAGAAAACTGTCAGACCAGGAATGTGTTATCAGCAAGCAGGAACATATAATACTTCAGGAAAAAAAAAAAGTGAGATTTATTATGCAGATAATTGCCGAACATTTAAGTTTAAGAGTTGAGAAACTGTAATTTTAATTACTGCATTATGTATTCATATATTTCCATGCTCATGTAATATAAGAACCTCAAAATGGCATGACATATTATCAATAAATAAATGTGTTTTAATTAAGATTACAGCTATTCAAATAGTGTTGACTTTTCAGTACGTTTAGCTGTTTTCTTCAGTAGTGAATGACAAATCAGAAACAGAAGTAGAAATAGCTCAGATGTGATGTGTCAATTCTTTTTGATACATGCTACATGCTATTTCCTTTTCTTTATGAGTTTCCTTTCTTAAAGCTGTCTCTTCCTCTACATCTCCAGAACAATAAAATTTGCTCTGCAGAGATACAGTAACGATCCTTTACAGTCACTAAATAATCCATGCTTCTCCTTCACTTATTGTGTAATTTTTGACTGTTTCCCTCTTTGCCAGCTATATAAGGAAGATTCACACCAGCTTTTCACATTTGTTCATCAAACCAAATACATGAGTTAAGACAAACTTTCCATAACCCTCATTAATCTTTTTCCAGGTCAAGCTCACCATTCACAAACAGTTCTTAGAGTATTGAACAGGCAGAAGGAAAACTCCTTCAAAGAACACATAGCAGGACCTGTGAAAAACACAAGCTCTCCTCAGTGCAGCCCTTCTTAGAAGATTTCATTGGTAGGAAGCTTTGGGTAGATGATGGAAAACATAGGGCCCACAGGCCCTACACCATTTCTTGGGAAGAGCCCCACAGCCAGCACAGCTATTCACAGTCCAAGATTACAGATAGGCTTGTCCATGCTGCAGCTGAACCTCCTGGCCTAAATCAGGTGTAAGTCTGAAGCCCTACCTCCATACATCTCCATCTGAGCAGGTTTTTTGTGGAGGGTTGGTTTTCCTCACCCCAGTTTAAGCTTTGAAGAGGGGAACAGCTTTGAGCCAAACCAGAACCAAGCTGAGTCTTGAAAGAAGCTTCCCTACAGGGGTTCACACAGCCCTTGCTGCTTTCCCCTCTACCAATTTCCTTGGTGAATTTTTCCCTCTCTCCAGAGAGGAATCTATTCTAGATTTTCTTCCAGAGCACATAAAGGAAGAACTTTGACATTTAGCAGCAAACTAGCCAAAACAACTTAATACAATATACAAAACAACATAACTTAGTTATTTCTTAGCTATAAACATAGGAAAAGGGAGGAACCATCAGCATTTTTACCAGATTTTTTCCCAGTTTATGTGTTATGGGTGTTTAAAGCAGCTTTGAGATAGGAAAAAAAAAAGTCCACCTACAAGCAGACTTGAAATCCAACATACACATGGAGGAATCCTCTTTGATTCTCAAAGAAACCTCAGTATTGTTTCCCATAATTTGAAGCCACAAACAAAAACTCAATTTGGGGGGAAAAAAAACATGCTCTTTTGCACAAACACTGTATACTTTCCTTGTGAACCAGAAAATGAAGCAAGGATAAAATCAACTGTATCCATCCTTACCTCTTACACACAGAAGCCTTCCCCAGCAGCAGCATTTCAATTCCCCCACTTGGGTCTGTTCTCCTCTATTTAAGAACTTGTTGCCCCTAATTAAGCCATCTGCAAGTTTACACTCCAGCCATACCCAGTCAATCAGGGTAACGAGCAGGTCCTACCCCTCTGCTCAGAAGGTGGCACAACAACAGCAGCATTGGTGCAGAAACATCAGTCTGCTGGCTCCAGAGAGCTTCATTGCCCTCACTTGGGAATTAGTGCAGTGCATGGCACAAAGCTCAGGACCAAAGTGAGCATCAACTATGGAGGTAAGGAGCATCCAAAATATTCACCTCCAAGTCATTACAGAAGGGAACACTGGCAGCAAGTGTTAGATCAGCAGATCCAGCAAATTTATCTAAAACTCTGGTATAAATAGTGTGGTTAAAGGTCTAGTGGGCAAATGACCTTCTCATAGCAAAACCAGTACATATCACCTGTAGTTATCCTCAGAGATCTAGGAATTGCTAATTGCAAACATGCATCAGCCTTACAATCTATGCAAAAACCCTGGAACAGGCAGTTGCATAAAAATCTGACAGTAATAAAATTTCCTCTAAACCCATAACATTTTTCTAATGACAGAATTTTTATCAATTCAAAAACTTGATTTTCTCTCTTTGTTTCATTGTTTGTTTGTTTGTTTTAGTACGGTAGCATGTTAGCCTGGCATAATGAATGGTAGTGTTAATATAAAGTAGTGTTCATGAAAGATTACTAATACAAACTTCTGGTCCCAGTGCTACAATTCCAGATAAAATGTATCTGGGTTGAAAAAAAATCTTTTTTTTTTAAATATATTTTTGAAAGGTCACACTAGAATTTCATTCCACAAAAATTCTTTATTTTTGGATAATGAGGTTTTTACTCCTTATATCATTCTTTGTTTTACATGTACTCATCTTTTATGTGGTTATTTGCCAGGTGCTTTGGTGGTGGCCCCCTGGGAAGCCCCCCAGGCAGCAGCAGGGCTGCAGCCTCCACCCTTCGCCCTGCCTCCTTCATGCCTTCGTCAGGAGTGGGAGCCACATGACCTTCATCACGGATTCAAGGTTTCCTCTGTGGGGAAAGCATTTCTGAAACTGTAGAGCTATTCTGGGGTAAACGATAGGATACAACTTCCCAGTGACTCATGTAATCTCAGCCAAACTTGTCCTAATTAGGAAACAGGTAATTGTATTTGCTTGAGAGATGATGGCTGTATTAAAGGCCAGAAATGCAACTTTTTGCAGTTGCTGCGAACCATTCTTCTCTTCTCCTCCTGCTCTCCCAGAGAAAACTTGGGAAGCTATAAAACAGGCATATAAGTGGAACATATGCATGTTCCCAAGGCCCAAAAGGGGTTTTTCTCCAAGATGATCACAGGTCCACTGTGTACCTGGCAGCAAAAACGTGCAAAGGGAGTGCAACGCTGTAGAAGCCTCTAAAGGCATCAAGGAGAAAAGCAGCAGCTTTCCAGGATGATTGGCAAGAGGTCGGTTCTCTTCAAGCTGTTGCCAAGGACTAGGACATAATTAGATGTCAGGCACAATTCAGCGGCTGCCACCCGCTCCCTGCACCACTCCAGCGCTGGGCTCGTGGCTGGGGATCGTTAGGAGCACCGCACAGGCACGGTTTGGGAAATTCTGCCTGTAGGCACTAATTTTAAACTGCTCTCACCAATCCCGTGTCCAGGGGGTAGGCATGCAGAATTTAGGGCAAGGGTAAAAAAATAAATAAATAGAACATGGGGGAGAGAGAGAGAAGCATATAGAATGTATTAATTTTTGAGCTTCACAGAGGGGGAGATGGGAAGGTTATACCCTAGCTGCTTCCAGCAGTGCAGCAAAGCTTATCGATAGGGTTGCAAATCTGTTCGTTCTCCATGTACTACTTTGTCAAGGAGTCTGCTTCCATGTGCATAGCATGCAGCGAGAGATGAGGTGTTTGAGATACTGTATTTCTTAAAGGAAGATAATATATAAAAGCCTGACAGTCTATATAGGGATAAAAAAGAAATGGCAGCCCCCAGTATGCAAAACATGTGAGAAAGCTCTTGAGTCTTACCAGCATGAATGGACAGGTGGTGAATAGTACCTAAAATCTGGCTACAAAAGTTTACTTCAAATTATGAATGAAAATTATGATGCAGGCCATGATCTTCTCCTGGGTTTGTGTCATATTAGTGTCTCTGCAGTCACCGATGCAGAATTTCTCCCCAGGTATTCAAAGGGCTGAGTCGCTTGGTTGGGACCTGCAAGATTCCCCCACGCAGACTCAAGCTTTTGGCCCTTCTGCACGAGCAAAGTCTTCCCACAGCACTTGTGTGGGAGGTTACTGCAGTATTTCCTATTCTTCAAGCAATGAATCTGGTGCACCTGTAGAGAAATGGTCACACAAATGTCTTCTGAAGACAAATGCCTGAGAGTTGCATGGTCAAACACACTTACGGTATTTGACCCGGATGAGATTTGTTTTGAAGTGATTTTTAACTTCATGAATGAGAGAAATGGGATTACTGAAAAACATACTTTTTAATACTTGGAGAGGAAAATCTCCATGCTAGTTGTGATGTTACACAGTAGTTGTCCAGAAGGAATATGACATCATGCTTTCTCTTCATTACACCGTACTGCAAAATGAGCAACCCACTGACAGCTTGTGCTGTTGCCTAAATTACACCTCTTGTGCAGGAAGAACAACACAGGACTGTGCATTTTTATTTGAACTGCACAAGTGGTCACAAAACTCTCATCTCCTCCCTTTGCAGTCCACCTCAGTGACAATAATTATGACTTGGCTGAAGGTTTGCCTGAGGTTATTTGATCTTTGCCCTGTTTTAATAGATGTTTGAACTTCTGATAAAAGATATCTGGGGTAATCTCCCCACCAGCAATCTCCAGAGCTATCTGTGCAGACTGGGGGCTCCTGCCGTACTGTTCCAGGTAATATTAGCCCCAACAAGGATTAGACTCCATTTAAATTCAAATGAAGAGATTATTAAAGACCCTGTTCTGTGGGGAAATGGAAACAGGAATTTCAGACCCATTGAAAGATGTGTTTGCTGAGAGTGCACGAGACACAGAGCCAGGAGACCTGCGGTGCATGCTGCCTGGCTCTGTGACCTGAGGGAAAAAGAAAAAA
>VXAA01003686.1:1033227-1082349 GCA_013399115.1 Anseranas semipalmata | reverse complement strand
AAAAAAAAAAGAAAGGAAAATAAAAGAAAAAAGAAAAAGACCTTTTCTCTTCCCTGCCTCTGTTTTGGTACTGATTGAAAATAAGTGGGTACAACACCACTTCCCTTTGTGCAGGATGAATGTCCACAGCACAAGGGGCAGGAGGCAGCTGGGGTGCCTGGGCTGCACAGAGCCGGAGGACCTGGGTCTGCAGGCACAGAGGGCTTTGAGTTCATTTTCACTGAACTAATCTGCCACTAATTTGCCCCATGCCTCCCCAAGAGTAGAATTTAGCTTTCGTCTCTTTGTCATTAATGAGGAAAAAAAAAAATAAAAGTACCTGAAGGCACTATTTGGGTTCTCTACCAGCATCCCTGCACTCTGCACCTTTCACACTCTGGCGTTGTCAGCTATGCTGGTTCTGTACCAGCTGGGGAAGGGAGCTACACTCCCAGACACCTCGCCAAAAACTCTGCAAACCACTGGGAACATTTACCTCAGCAACATCTTTAAGAGAGGTCTGCAAGTATTCACACTTTTCAGATTTTCTGCTGTGCAACCACAGATCGGAGTGCGGTCCTTCCACTGGTTAAAAGTGGTCTCTAAGCAACAAGCACTGAAATGTTTTCAAATCTTTTTTTACTTGACCCAGGATTTGTGCTGAGTTAGATGAGTAAATACTGGCATGATGTGACATTCTTGTTATTTATGTTACATCCAAATAAGTGGAAGATAACCTAAGCAAATTTCCATTATCTAATTATAAAAACCTTCTCATATTCCCATGAAACTAATTTTAATTTGATGAAAAACAGACAACTTGGAAATGGATTTCCTACGATTCAAGCGATAAGATTCTTTCTCAGTATGTTCTCAATTTACCAAAGGCTCCAAAATTGGAGATCTCTATTAATAAACATTGCTGGTTGCTCATGCAGTGACTTTATGTTATTATAAAAAAAAAAAAAAGGAAAAAACATTGCTAGATATATCAGCTCTTCTGCTGCATTTGGGGGAAGGGTGGAGGGACTGAGCTACCTGCTTTGCTTTTGAGAGGGAGCTGAAGTCGGCTGAGCTGCCCCATGCAGGCTCCTGGAGAAGGCAGGTGAAGCCCCTGCTTTGTTCCAAGCTACTTATGCCATGTGATGGTCAAGTGAATTTAAAATGTCAATAGCGAAGAGTTCCACAAATAGTTGTCCATGGAGCACTGAGAAAGATAATTACAGAAAGCACATTATAATCGTGATGTGCAGACAATTAGCCACAATGGAAACAAATTGTATTTTGATCCTTATGTCCTATAAAGGGTCACAAACTTGCAATCTCTTACTCATGAAAATGCCATAGCAGAATTCGTTGCATGAGTAAAGATTACCCTGCAGACTACCAGAGCCTCTTCTGAAACTTCTGCCATGAGGCCGTATGTAAAGTGACCACAAATAAGGAGCAGCAGGAGAAACCTCAGCTCCACAGCTAACATGCAGCCACTCAGGCCTAGGTCTGACTGCTTTTCTGAAAACTAAGCCACACTAAGCCACACAACCCCCCAATTTCCTGCAAAATCTAAGAGGAAGATCAATTTAACTAATGATGTGGGGGTTCTGTGTCCCCACGGACCTCACACATATTATTTATAGAATGCATTAATATTTCATTTTTCCCATCCCTAAACAGTCTTTGAGGGTGAAAAAAAAAAAAAGATAGCTTGAGACAGGTAACATTTTAATTGAAATTAATGGGATTGGTTTGATTTCACCTCTGAGAATATAAAAATCATTCATTTTTTTGTCATGAAAAGAATCTTAAATCTCCACGGGTACCTTGACAAGCACGACGAATGGTGGGTCGCAGAGAGAATCCACCTCCTGCCTGTCCCTAACCTGTTCTATCCAGATCATCGCCAGTTAATAAGATACCAGCACGAAAAAAATGCATAGATAGTGAAAATGTACAGCTAAACCTGTGTTTTTCCTTCCCTTTTGAATATTGGTATTGGTCCTGGGATCAGATGGTGTGCGGGCAGCTGTACTGCAATCTTTTCAGTGCTGCCTGTCAATGGCTTTAGCCTCTGACCGGGAACAGTACGTATAGGAAGTCTTTATGCTACCTCTGCGTTGAGCTAGACCTGGGCTGCTGAACGTGCCAAATTAATGTGCAACACAGATTGTTGTTCTCCAAAGACTTTGCTGAAACACTGTTGGATCGTTTACAAGAGCTTTGCCAAATCACTACAAAACTGAAGTATTACCAAAAATGAGAGTGCTGGCCAGTGGCAGGAATCGTTTCATTATGATCCTTTTATTCCAAACAGTCACGCATTGCCAAAGTAGACACATGAACCTCTTTGCTTTAATTTATACTATTAGTATTTATATTTTCTATAAAGCTCTAGAAGAGGACGGTGTTTTCTACAGCATCTAAGTTCCTCAGGAGCACAAATTCAAGGGGGTCTGTGCTTTGAACTCATCTGTGTGTTTGAAGACCTGAGTCAATGGAGTCATGCTCCTGAGTCACTTGAGAGCCTTGGAGATCTCACTAACTCCTTCCACAAGCTCCTAATGGCAAACAAATGGATCGCCACCCAGCACCCAGCAGCCCTACTTACCTTGCAGCTCAGCCCCAGCACTCCTCCAAGTTCCCTCCTCACTTTCCATTATGAAATAATTTTCCTTTCTGCTGGAAAATCTCTCTGTAAAAGCTTCTTATCATACATTTTACAACCATCGTGTCTAATACAGAGCCAACAGAGCCTGCCTGGTGCCTTAGCCGAGTTGCACTGCAGATGTGAATTCAGTCCCAACACCCAGGAAGATCTTGGAATTATTTATCTTCCAATGCGATTTGCGAATTATGAACGGGCAAGTACAATCTGACTCACAGACAGGTGAGGAGCGATTAAAAGCCCACTGCAGCTGGAGGAGAGCAGATGGACAAGTCAAATATGGCATTCTCCTCTTAGGAAGTGTAGAGGGCTACAAGATTTACTTAAAATTTCTTTTTATTGCCAGCAAATGACACTGAGTATAAAAAGGAATCCTGTAGGGTTTCCTTTTATTGTGTGTGGACCTCCTTCTCCTTGGAAAGGCCCTGGAAACACACATAAAAAGACTGTACATCCCCTCAGTTATCCTAACTCAGTGTGCTGGAGTCAGGCCAGATCCAGGACACATGGTTACCACAGAAAGCAGGAGCAAATGATGGTACAAAGACACTGTATATTTTTCCCAGTTTCAAGCCACAGACCAGGTTAGACTAATTCATTTCAACAAATTAATAAGGTACAACATCAACAAAACGCCTGCTTCATACAACGAAGCGTGACCTGTATTCTAGGTAGGGAAATACTCATCACAGTGATGCACAGGGAAGATCCTCACATTAAAGGCTCTGCTAATAGCTACAGTTGTATTATTTTTCATATAGGTGCCCAAAGGATCTTCGATTTCTATTCATGCCCTGTACGGGGCCACCTTTTGTTACAACATTAAAACCTGCTTAATATTTTTTATCATTTCACATCACAGCCACAGTAATTGTACCCTCAGGAGCAAGACTTCTTCCTGTGTATGCTTTTCAACATTATTGGCATCTTCCTCATTTGGGGACCTGGAACAATCTTTTTTGCATTTTCCCCATGAAATGACAAACAGGGCTGGTTGTGGCTCAAGCACTATTTGGAGCATGACCCCCTCGGCTCCTGGTGTTATCCAAATTAGATTTTGATCTTTGTCAATTAGGCTCTGCCACTGTGGACCTGCTGTGCCATTATCAGGAGAATCACTGTCAGCGTTCGTAAGTCAGTGAACTTTGGAAGCCTTTCTGCCACCTTCCAGGGCTGCAGCTTCTCCAATTAGCACCAGGGTTTTTTATTGCTATCATTTTTATTTTTCTGTCCACAACATTATTTCTTTAGTGTTTGTCCCTAAACCAAGAATTGCTTACAGCACAGAGAGCTCTGCCTTCCCACAGAAAAAGGAAAAAAAAAAAAAAAAAGCTTTTTCCTTTTGCTCCTTCTAATGTTCTTAGCTTTGCAATGTACCTTGCCATGGATTTGTCTGGGGGCCAGTTTTACTTCTAGGGAAAAATATGAAAAAAGGTGACCAACCCAACAAAAGAGACGAACACCAGGAAATCTCCGGTTGTCACATGGCAGGACTGTGACGCTGCAATCCCCCTCCTGCACCCTACTTGCCAGCAAGGAGACCTGGCACCTATTCTGCAGAAGCACCTGGACCCCAGGCTCGGCTGCTGCTCTTTGCACATTTCTTCTGGAGAAACTGCTCTCCTGCACTCAGCTGCAAGTTGGTAGGTGGCCTGCCCGGTTCCAACAACAGCAGCAGCAAAAGTGTAAATATAATGGATAGAAATAAAACACGACAGGAAAAGGAGAAGAATGGAATACAGGTACTATCTAAAGTCTGGTAGGAGAGAAAACAAAAGTGCATTAAGGGATAAAATAAGGGAAAATATATCTAACAATTAAAAATAATACCAGGGAAAGGTAGGAAAATATACCACTAACACAACAGCTGGAAGTGTTACAGCATGCAGAAAGCATCTCCAATAAGAGGCAAAACAGTAATTTTCAAACTCCAGAAAGATATATGATTTTCCAAACTGATCAAACTTACTATGAAACACTGGGAAAAATAGAAAACAGATATAGAAAAGTACATAAACCATTGCAGTATCACAAACACATAAACCATATAAAAATAAATATGTCATATTACTATATTTACTTCCTTGTCCTTACACTGGCTGGCTGAGTTATACATTGAATATGGATGAGGGAGAAGGTAACATATCCTGAGATTTCACGCATAAATATATAGTTGTAAAACAAGAACAGCCCACAAGCACATATGCCATCCACCTGTCTTTGAGAAGTGAATATGTCCTATAAGCACATATAGTTTCTGCATGACATTTATAGCTTGCAAGGGGAAATGGCCCAAGCCTTCCTTTGAGGGGCTAGGTTTGGGCTGTGCAGGGCACCCACACTTCTACATATGCAGCTGGATTGTCACCACCTAGTTCTGAAACACCTGAGCTCAGGAAGGTGAAATTTGGCATAACAACAAACCTCATGCGAGGTCAGATTTTGAAGAAACTTGGTTTCTAATAGAGTAGGGTATTAGGGTTTGATCCAATGCACTTTGACTTTGAAAAGTTTTGGTCCAAGTGCTTAAAATACACACTGCTGATAGCTTTGTACTTCTCAGCTTACTGAGTGTGTTTAAGAACATGTACTAACCTGGCCTGACTACAGATTAGCTCCATAGAGAAAACCAGTACTAGATTTTTAGGATATTTTATTGCGGAGCCTGTCTAAGAAGTGAGGCACAGATTTAAAGTTCATATATCATTTTTCAGAATTTATTTATTCTTCCTAGCCAACACAGTTCCGAAGCCTGGAGGTCAAGTCCTACAGATCTCAAAGTCCATAGTTTCACCACTGACTTCACTGATGGCATAATTTCAGGCATGAGGACTAAGTTCTTGCTTGTGGTTTATTTTCGTGTTTTAGTTGTGCTTTTAAAACCCTTCCAAAAAAATCTCTATAAAAACTATAATCAGTATTCATATAAAAGGCATTCCCAACCCAAAAACTGACCAGCTATGCAAAAAATGTATCAAAGAAAGTGAATGGAAACATATATCCAGCCCTGACTTTATCATCTTGTGCTCAAACTTTATAGCGCAGTTTTTCAAATCACCTAGTGATTTTCAAATCACTATTGCAATACTCCACTGTATTTTGCATTCTTTGGTGGTTTTAGCTGTTATTGACAATGGGTGAAATCAATAGTCACGCTTTTATACTACTGCAGATTATACTACTGCAAATTCAAGTGTCTTCCCTTCATAGCTAGCTCCAGCCAACATAAGCAATTTCACGGAATGACAACATAAGTCTTAAATACTGCTTAAATGCTACCAATGCCCCACATTGCACTCTGAAATGACCAATGGGCCTTTTGGTGGCCTCTGCTTAGGGCCACTGTCAACCAGTGCAATTCCCTCTCAGAATCCCAGCCACAGTGCCATTAACAGAGTGAATGTCTTTCCAGATATGGACATGAACAGATGAGAATAATAAATGCAACATACAACTCATTAAATGTAAAGCTTATTTTCTTACACACCTGCAAATACTTCTGTGGATAAGTTCTGGAGAACAAAGCCAACTTAAAGGCAACTTCCAAATATCCAAGTGGAACTCATTAATGTTGAGGCCAAGACTTTGTCAATGGTATGTAAATTGAAAGAAAAGCACCTCATTTAATGGAAATAACATTTTATTTTCATTTTGTGTATGTTTAAGACATGTACAACTGAAAAGAAATTGCACATTGCATGACAGACACTATATTAACTAATGCTATGAAATTAAGCTCGGAGGTCATTGGCTACTGTGCTCTGCACTGGACCTCCTTCTGACTTGCTTTGATAAATGATGTAGGAAGTTCTTTTAATGAGGTTTGATCTTAGATATTGAAATACATGCCATTTTAATCTCCACAGCATTCTACATGCATCTCCATATCCCTCTGTAGCAGACAGCAGGTGATGGCAATTTGCAGAGACAAACAGGCTTGTCCACGTATGCATATTTGTAACTCTGGGGCTGGAGGCACATGGTGTTATCTAAGTCTGCCATAACTTCTAGACAATTTCACACTTGCTGCAACAACTGATGAATTCTCCACAAGCCGCAGTTTCTGACTAGTGATGGATGAGTGCAGAAACAGCAAAATCCCTGCTTCACCATTGCTAGTTCCACAGCAATTTCTCTTTAAAGATGGCAGTGGCCCACTGTCATCAGCCTCTTTTGTTGATTTGCCTCAGTTTTCCCATCTGTAAAATGGAGGTTATAACACTTAACATTCTCAGAGAATGCTTTGGATGCTAACTTATTGATGACTATAAAGTGATCACTTTAGAAAAAGCAAAGTATTATACATTTATTTAAATCCCAGGTAGTATCAATAATATTCTTCATTACAGGGTGCTTAAGAACACACATACAGACACACCTGCATATTTGTGTGTGTTTTATGCTCATGTATGCATATGTGTACATGTATCTATAAAACACATTCAGATCTCCATCGATCTAGGACCGCACGAAAACATAGATGTAAGCTCTAGTTTTAATTCTTTTTCTGCATTTTGCTGATAATCAGGACTGGGCTCACTCATATCTGCTTGAATTAATGACAGATTAGCACTGAAACCAGTTGTAGAACTGCAACATCAGAGGCTACAACAAACATAAAATGATCCGATTCTGTTCCCACTAATTTCAAAAGTCTGGATATTTGTGGCAACATCCAGACCCATGCTGGGTCAATAGAGAGGTTGCCACTGACTGCAATGAAGCCAAAATTTCAGAGAAAGGCCCTGATCCTGCAACTGATTCTTGTGATATACAGGAGCAGATTCCTCCTGAGAAGATAATGAAAGTTAGTGGAACTTCAGACAAGCCAAATTCTGGCTAGTCTGACCTGACAGCCTAATCAAAGCTATGTTAGAAAGCATGTAATATTATACAAATATGTATTTTCTCAAATGATTCTACAAACCCACAGGAATTTTTTTTTCATAAATAGAAAAGAGAAAATCTATATCTTGGAGAGTGAAAAACAAATTAAAGGTTCTTGAAGGGTGTTTCTTAACATTTACCAGGGTTTTTCCCCATGGAAATGATGAAAAATTAGCTTGAACCCTAGAGCTTTTGGTCTTTTGTAATCCTTTCCTTTTTTTTTTTTTTTTCCCCACAATGAATATAGATTTTTAAATCCTATATACAGAGATTTCACATATTTAGATTTGAAAGATTTCTTATTGCTCTATGAGACTGTTTAAAATTAAAAATGCATACGGGACTTACCTGTACAACCAAAACTTACTAGCACACAGGCATCAGCAAACACCAGATGAATCTGAGTCATTCGGGGAACATATTTTTAGACTATATAACACAATAATCACCGCATCAAGAGAAATACCATGCTGTCAGGCTTCTTGTGCTAATACAAGAATCTCCGCAGCCTGCATGTGTTAGGCTGCGCTCAGAACAGGCTGGCGGGCCCTAGCAAGCGCTTTGCCAGCTCCCACCCGGGTCTCATCGCCGCCCCGGGCAGCGCGCGATGCGCCAGGAAGCGCACCAGGGAACTGCAGGTGGTGGCAGCCGCTGTCGGCACCCCGGCTGCGGGCACGGCGAGCCGGGAAGCAGGGCTCACTGTCAGCGACCTCCTCCCTGCCCTTCTAGCGCGGTGCCAGGCCCAGGAAGCTGCCGATAGCACGGGACAGCGCACGGAACAGGCACTGCTTCTCGGGGAACTAAGCAGCAACTCCTTCTGGAAGTATCAGCTTCCTTCATAGCACATTTTAAAGACATTGCCAGCCAAATGATCTGAGAAGTGCGATCTTAAGGCTAAAACAATGCATAAGGATTCAAAAATCTGAGTTACTTCTTTTTTTTTTTAGTGTAAATTACTTCATCTTTAAAATACTTGATTCTCTGTGCGTAAGTCGGGGTGGTGTTATTTCCTCCCTCTCTCCCCCTTTCCCTGCACTGCCTGTTTAAATGCAAAAGTCTAGAGGAAGCAAATTCACGGACTCTATGTTTGTGAGCCCTCAAATGTGGCCGACTATTCATTGGAAGCCTAGAAATACAAGGCAAACAATATTAGCAAGACATATTTTATGATACACCTGATTAAAAAAGAAAAGAAAAAAAGCATTGATTAAAACAATTCAAACTATCAAACTATAGTAGCTAAATTAGATTAAAATAACAAAATTCTTATTTAGATATTCACAATTTATATTTTCAGATATTCTTGAACGCTCATTTCAAATCTCTGTTTTGAAGAGAATTCCTCTTTCAGCTTTGGTTGCAGGGATATTTCTGGAAAATAAAGATCAAAAAGGTTAAGAATGAATGAAAAAGTGTGAAAAATATTTTAACTACCTTATTTCAGATACAAGTCAATAACTGAAAACCAAGTATGGCATAAATAGGTAACGCAAGGTCTGTTTGCTTAGGAAAAAAATGTGGATTGTGACGGCAATCCTAACTCACCTGATACACCCAGATATGTGCATGACTCCTGTGGGTTTGATATTTTTCAGTTTCTGTTTTGAAGAGTTCCTATTGACGTTAAATGACTGTTGTTGTGAATTTTGCCCAACAGTTCAAATATTTGAAAAGAGCCACACCATATCCTTCTCTAATCCTCCGGAACAGCCCCGCAGCCAGATGCGTGTGCCTGCAGCGATTCAGACGCTGCCCTAAGCTGCCGTGAGAGCTGACCCGTTGGTGCCAGGGTCCGGCGCTTCTCATCGTGGTCACTGGGAGCACATTGCCGCTGTCAGTGGGATTTAAGGGACAGAAGGTACTTTGGAGGCACTTGGCAACACTGAAAGAGACATAAGATGAGACTTGTGTGAAAATAAAGCAGAATTTTCCATTTTTTTCATGCATTATTAAAATTGAGATTTTAAAAATTAAAACTTTATTTTTCCTTTAAAAATGCAACAGATGTGTGCGAAGACAAAGTCGGTGCCTGCACTACCTTGTGGAAGCCGTTTTATAGTTATGTTAAGCAGTTACCGGAGGAGAGCACAGTGGAATGACTGCGTGTATCTGTCATATGTTAATTAGGTGAATCTGTATAGAGCCAAGTTTTATAACCTTGTTCAATTTTAAGAGGTTTTTACAGTTACTGAATGCATTAAAAACCAGAAAATGTTATGGGGATTGTCCATTGAATTCTACACACTGGAAAGCTCACTTGTTGGGCCTATGGGGAGAGCTGATTTAGTTTTGCTATATAGCCATATGCGTACAACAAGCAAAACAACAGTATAAAACTGTGCAAATCAGAGTCAGCCTAAACCACAAGACACTCAGCAATAAACCTTAATTTGACTGCAAAAAGCAATTTATAAAAGAGAGCTCTTGAACATCTCCAGTTCCTCTAATCACATTTAATTAGGGATAGATATGTTCTGTATGTAGAGCTGCGGGAGACACGTTGCATCTTCTCGAGTCACGATGCTGGAGCCCTCGCTTGGGCAAACTTCCCCTGTAAAGCCAGTCTGCTTTTTGCCTCAGGACTGCAGGCCAGGCCCTGAGAAAAAGAGATTTCAGTGAAATGCGTTAGATAAGCAGAGGGATTGCACTGTCAACAACAGCAGCAGAGAATAAAATGCATTACTTTTTGTACGGCAGTTTGGTGACCACAGCAGAAGTGACCCTACCCGCTTTGTTTTGCTCATAGGAGCCATTCAATGAGCTTCAATGGGACTGCTGCCCCTGCACGCCTGCGAGGCGCGCAAATACCTGCTCGCTTCCCCATGAGCCCCTTCCCATGCAGGCTGGCCTTGCAAAGGGCAGGGAGGAGCCCAGTGTCACTACCATCACCGCACCATCACCACCACCACCAACAACAACACCGCACGGCACAGCAGGTCCCCAGGCACCACTGGGTACCTCCCCGAATCACAGCCAAGGTGCCCAGCAGTACCTGGAGTGGTTTCTTCTCTGCTCTTTCATCACCAGGCTCTAACGAGCTGCTGGGGGACAGCAAAGGGGGACCCTGATCATGGTCAACGAGGCCAGAGGAGGTAGGAAGAAGCAGAAAGGATCCCAAGCCTTGAGATTCACTGCCCACTCACGAGAGGCTCCCAGATGCATGGGACCAGCAGCACCACACATCACTAGCAAGGAAAGAAATGGCCGCAGTGTGAATTATCACTGCGTAATTCCTAGATAAATTGAGTTAATAAAGCTGTGGCCTAATTACAACCCATCCTTTGTTCCCTCCTTTCTTCTCAAGATGGTGTAAATCCGTGCAGTTTTTATGTCTGGGCAGGGAATCCTGGAGCCTCTTCCCAGAAAAAAATTCCCATTAAAGTCTTTCTGCCTTTCTGCAAGACGGGCCCTGCAGTACCTTCAGGTGAAATGCTCTGATTAAGCAGAGATGATAACAGCATGAAAACCAACACAGGATCAATTTTTTTTTTTCATGCAGTTATTTAGTAATTACATCAGAAATGGGCCAGGTTGCTATGCCTGCATTGTCGAATTAACTCCATTGAAACTGCTCATACAAGAATGACAAACAAGATTTGGCTTAGCATAAATTTAAAAAACAGGGTTGAATACACAAATCAGGATAGTGATATGTTATGGAAATTTCATATATCTGCAATATATTCATGCAACACACACAACAAATACAACTAAGAAATTTGGCACACCACCCTTATTTCGGGAGATTTAAAATGTAACAGCAACAAATTACATGTTTTCCACAAGAAAAATGTGAATCAGCAGCTTGATCTGTTCCCAGTTTTCACAAGCAAAGTCCCGTCTATTATAATCTTGTTTTTCTCAGGCATAAACATAGTGTGAAAAAAAAAGAGAAATTTATGTTGAATATGGTTATAGTTATTATTTCCCTTCTGGGGATTTATTAAGCATGTGTTAGGAGTTTAGGTATAAAATGAAATTGTTTTTTCGCTACATGGATGTCTTCTGTGACTATCTGTAAAATTTCATTAAGGTGTTACACTTGAAATTGCAGATCAAAGTAATCCCAGGAGATTAAGGAGACCCTGCTAATTGACTAAGGTCATGTACTGCACTTCCCACTGGCACTTTGGCCTACACTGACAACAGAGGAGCATTCCCATCTCAAAGGACCATTCTATAAAAATACCATTTTCTTTATCTGTAGTCCAGTTTTCACACCACTATGATAGCAAGGGATTTCATAAATCCAGGTGGACTGATTAGAGTTTTGAGTATGTAACTTTCCGAGTAAAAAATATACATGATACTTTTGAACAATTTTGACATTTTATCTTACCCTTTAAAACTCACGGGAACATATTGCACATTAGGTGTTTAAGAATAAAAAGTGTCAGCATCTATAGCAAATTCCATCATTCAAACTTGGCACTAAAGAGGATATTGAAAGTGTTGCTGCAGACCATTAAAACCAGCTAATCTACTACAATAGACATTGTTGCATGAAGTGCCAACTTGGTCAATAATTAGGGCCCAGAATATATATCCAGCTTTGACAAGAGAAAGTTTCTAAAAATCTTTCCCTGTTGATCAAAACATACAATGTATTGCTCTCAATTGGACAGTCACTGTTAGTTCTATATTGTGATATTATTGAAAAATATGGACTATCAAGGGGGTGTGGTAAGGAATTATTACTGCTGTCAGCAAGATTTGTGAACCCATTGCTGAGATATGTGCTCCCTACTGTATCCTACACTTTGAAATGTGAATGCTGGAAAAGTTGGAGAGAATTCAGAAAAGAGCTACAGGAATGGAGCATGATCTGGAAAATAAGCCTCTTTTCTGTCATCATCATGGGAGAACTAAGGAACTCATAGCCAATTGACCAGAAGTTTAAGGGTAAGATTTACAGTTGCGTGGAAATAAACAGGGGAGCTCAGATCATACAGCTCATTAATTTAGCAGACTATGAATAAGGACAACTGACAACAGCAAGCTGAGTGAGAAAGGTGCAAATTAGAAATTAGCTGCCAATTTTAACTCCATAAGTTATATATCAAATGATTTTGTCAATGCTCTTTCACTGAGTCTTAAAACCAAAAGATTTTTTTTTCTAAAAGTTGCTCTGTTTCAAAATTATTATTATTATTTTTTTTTTTTAGATTTGATTTACTAATTGTTTTTCTTCAAGTTTATCCAAGTTCTTCTCAATTCAAACTTGAGGCAATGTCATAAGCAATGGGTTTACTGGATACATTTTAATGATGCTAATGGATGTAGCAAGCAACCTTCCATTCACTGGATGAAAGCTCCATCTATGCAGAGGGATAGTAGAAGGCTTATGACATACATAAAATGTGTGTCGTTTGCATGGAGATGAATTTCAGACTTTAGAAGCCAACAGAATCACATTTTCCATTATGTTCACCCTGCAGAACGGATTTCATTAATCAGCCTATCATCAAGGGCTCAGTCCTACCACATTACTCATACTAAGTAATACCTAAGATGCAAATAGGTCCACTAAAGCAAAGGACGCATCTGGAGAAGTTGTGTCATTCTGTATGTAAAGGTGCTTTAATGGACTTTGAGAAATCCCTAGTTTCACAAATGAAATTCTCATATCCTTTCAGCTCTTCTAAAAGGTCTTGAATAAATAAGCTATTCAACAGAAGTATTTAATCGCCTGTAGCACTGGAGAACTATTAAAAAAGTTAAACTGTTGAACGATGTTTCTGATGAAAATAGGTAAAATTTACCATATAGTATTTCGTTAGCTCATATAGACAATTCTAAATTCCTTTGCATTCAGCAATCAACATTGAACTTTTTAAGCCACCATTTTGAATAAAATACAGGAGGCTTTAAGTTCCAGCAAGATGGAAAGATTTGGTGAAGGTGAGGTTTTCTTTACTCTTGATTCATTGGAATTCAACATGTTCCCGGTATTTTTAATGTTTCATATAGCCATTTAGCTGTCCTATTGCTTACGGTGGCTCGGTTTATCCAGTGGGAAATACTATCTGTGTTTATACAAAATGAAATATATTTTTTTCTATGTCTCATTAAAATTTACCTCAGGTTGGCTGGGTGTTATATTTTCCCTGCTTTATGTCCTAAACTGTACTATAAAGTTTGAATGAGCAAACTGACCAAAGAAGAAAGCATGAAAAACCCCAACTTCTCTGTCTGCATCCCATTACACTTTGGTAAATCCCATGAAGATTTTCCTCCTTCTTTTTCTTCAAATGCAAATCAAAAGTAACAAAATTTATTCTTCCCAGACAATTCAGTATTCTTGTACTTGCTTGCAAAATGCCTAAGAGATGTTATGTGTTAGTTGTACCTTTTCATTTAGTTACTTCATTAGTTGTTTACTGTTGACATCTGTGGCACGTGAATCTTTGAAAGACTCTTTGGGATAAAATGTGGAAAAAGAATGATATATTTGTTAATTGTTGTTGCTGTTCTTGCTATGATCTTTGGCAACACCTGCTGGTGGTAGTATGCAGTGCTGTAGCCACTCTACATATATGCCTTCAACATATAGACCTTCAACTGGCATCACAATCACTATCCAACTGCAAAGAGCACAGATACAGTGAGTGGGCTTAAAAATATGAGTCCAAGCTCATGAAAGCGTTTGCATAGGAGTTACAGGCTCAAATATTTTTTCATATTAAAATGCATCTGATTTTATTTATCAGTGCATCTATTGTAATTTGTGAAAGTTGCAATTTTGTGCTAACTTAATCGAAAGAAAATTTTGTACAGAAGATCTTCTGTGTACTTTCTAGCGACAAGGCACTTTGAAAAGCAAGATAAATAACATTTAAACATCTACTAAAAGCTGTCTGTTTTTTTTTGCTTTTTTTTTTTTGTCTCAAATCCTCTTTTTTACATAGTACAACAGCAAAGCCCCGTATTGTAGGTGAAAGTCTGTAAATCTGCAGTAACTGAAAAATAACAGAAGGCGCAGCAGCATTCTTTATGTTAGTCTATATTGATCGGCTCTAATGAGCACCAGTGGAGCTGTAGCTAATGGTGGTATGTCTGGTGTTAAGGGCAAATGTGGGAGAAGATTATCAGCCCAAGGGGTTTAACAGTTGCTGGACTGCCCTCAGCCCTCAGGGCAATGATGCACTTGAGAGGTCACTGTATCAAATGAGGGAAAAGATTCAGCTTGTGCTGCTGGAAGAAATGCAGCAGGAGCTGTATTTTAGCCGAGACTACAGGCATCAACAAAACAGTTACTATCTGCCATTCGCTTCTTCCCCTATCCTGTCCCCCAACCACTGCCTACCTCGTGTTGCATCCCTAATGAAGACGGATAACATCAGTGATCCAGTAACGAGCTGCACAGAGCTGCTCCGAATTAGTTAGGCTTAAATATGCACATGGGCAAAGTAGGCACCTCAGCATCCTCGGCGCAAGGGGCGCTCACAAAACCAAGGAGAATGACAAGTTATGGCACAGAACGCTCCCACACCTGGAACCTGTTTATTACCTGGGGGTCACACTGCCATTTGATGTGAATTTGCTTGATATTTCATTCACTGTGTTGCTTGCCACCCCCTTCCGAGATCTGAGAAGGGCGAGATGAGTGACCACCAGAGCAGAGGAGGCCACTGGGCTTCAAGGGGAAGTTAACTGGCAGATACGAGAGAATGCTTGCAGTAAAATGTTAGTGCAGAAAGGAAGCTACAGGTATTCAAAAAGATAAAAATGAACTGAGAAATGCCTTGAGGTGTATGGCATGTTGCACATTCTATGCTTTAATAGTGCAATGGAATAATTTCAACCATGTGAGGCTCCAAAACGTACCAAGAAGGTCTGTTGAGAACTGAGCAGTGAGCTTTCAAATATTTATCACAATAAATACTAATATTAAAAAGAAAACAGAAAAAAAAAGAAGCAGATTTTACTTAATGTTGTAAATAAGCAAATTAAATATTACCTTAGCTCTATTATGCCATGGTACCCTGTGGTTATGGCAAATTATTTATTAGGTCTTTAAAAATTCTAAGACATGGATTCCTGTTGTTCCTTAGAGACCTATGATGGGTCAGATTATTAAAAAAATCCTCACAGATCTAATTTTTTTGCTGTGTTAATATGCAATAAGGCTGAATCCAGCATTCTTTGTTCCAGTCAGGGATTTCAACCAGAGTTTTGCCTAAGTAAGAACGAAAGAAGTCAAGATTTGGTCAAAGATGAAGAATGTTTCCAAATACTGTTACAAAGAAACAGGGCTTTAGGCTGTTACCAGGATGTTGATATGAAAATACCTGAAATAAGTGGAGCAGGCACTAAAGGTGGCACATGCACTCACTGAGAGCAATGACGCTGGAGACAATAAGAAACATTTTCTGCAAAGAAGCAGGAGCTGACACATCCGACACTGGCTGCCTGATGGGCTCCAGCTCAGGGGTTTTACATCGGCTGGCTCCCACACTGTCCATTAGACAGGCGCCCACACCAGGAATGCTACAGCCACAAGTGACACTAATGTGCTCAACGGTCGACACTGGGGAACCCACAGAAAGATGTGCTCATACCCCTGGCTGCATGCACGGTTAAGAAGTGAACCAACCTGGCGAAACAGAGTGAGGGAGCTTGCATCTGTCCCCGTCCTCACGCCTGGTTAATGCTGCAATTTCCAAATATCCTAGCAAAAAATAACCCACATTATTTTTAAAGTACATCCTGAGATGTGCTTATGCATTGCCTGCTGTAGCTTGAATTCATACTTGGTTCAGGTAACACCATGCTGTTTATGTACAATATGAACCTATGAGTAGATTATGTATGGCAAACTCATGACAATATGTTTTCTAGGGACTTGATTTAATAAGCAGATTCAGCGGGCTTTCTAATTTAGACAGTCATTGAGATTTCTTCCAATCTGAAACACTCTGTTGCTATGAGCTGTGCAACACAAGCAGAAGACGACCATCTCAGCTGAGCCTGCAGAAATATTACAGAAACGCTGGTTTATTGACAAGGCTAAGGCTGGATTTAGAAGTGTTTTCTTAATAAATAAATAAATAAATAAAAATTCCTGAGCCAAGATGAGGCAAAGAGACAGACAGTGTGTTTCAAAGGGTTGCTCTCCCTCTTTAAATGTTTTTTTTTTTATATCAAGATATACAAAGTTTAAGTATGTGTTTCACTCCCGCTCCTACTTCAGTCCTAAGAGGTCAGTTACTTGTGTAAAATGGGACACCCAGAAACACAAAGGACTGTTCAAGCTTCAGACATGAGACCTTGTTTTTATCATGGACTCTTCTGATACTCAAAAGCACCTCTACACTCTCTTATTGATTTAAGTTTTAGACATATTTCATATTAAGAAGTCATCGGTGAACTTACAGATGTCTTTTTTCTTCTAATGACAGAAATCTCAGTCAGTTCCTATCTATACAGTGGCAAACACCAGAGTTCACAAGGACCAATTTTACAATATATTTAAAAACTGCTGTCTATGCACTCCAGTGAAACATCTTGGCAAAATATTTCTCTAAAAGAAGAATTTGAATAATATAACAGAACAAGAACAGTTCTGTGATGACTTTTTTCTTAAGAAGACTTTACAGTTTTGTAATACATTATCTATTTATTTCATACTTTTGTTCAACATACTGTACCTTTGGACAGATGAATACCTGGGATTTTAAATTGGCTTTATTGTTTTAGCTGAACTGGCAAGTAACATACAGGTAAGAAACAAGTGTTGTTAAATTATTTGACATTTCTGTTTCAGCAGCTGAATCTCTTTGGTTTTAGGTAAGTACCACCTGTGCATTAGAGAGCTCATCAAAGCCCATAGGAAGATGAAGAGGAAATGCACCTTGCAGCACTGGCAGGACAGTGGGTCTATGCTGTGCTTACCTGGGACCCTGCTATATTTACCCATATCATAGATGTTAACTCCAAAATCTAGTTAATTCAAAACGCCCCTGCTAAAGCAAATATAAAAATGTAAACGAACACAAACATTAATGTTACTAGAAAGCTAAAACAAATAACTGGTTGTCCATAATAACATTTAGCTGGTGGTTTTAGAAGTCGTTGGTTTACTCAGATCTTTTGCTGTGACAGATGTATAAGGGTAGGATCTCGCTCTGACATGTCTACAACGAAACTTCCTCGGAGTTTAATGACATGGGAGCCCAGCTAAGGGACTTATCTTTTTTTTTAATAGTCAGTATTGACTAGTCATTTTGAAATGTTTGCTTTGAAAAGGACATGCTATTTATTTTTTCTTTCCATTTAAATATCAAAAATAAAAGATCTTGCTCTAGCTCAGAACAATAATCCATATAATGAATAACCACTTGGCACATAACAAGTTTCCTCACTCAAATGAAGAAATATTTTCAGCTCTGGAGATTAAGTAGCCACAAAGTCTACCCCTTTACCCATCAGTCTCAACAAATCCTGCCAAGTCATTATAACCTATGAGGTAAATATAATTCTTCTAATATATTTTTTTTTTCCACATGCATTTCAGCCACTTACATGAAATGCAGATAGTTCGGGGGTTACCTTATTTTCTTTGCACTGAGGGATTTCACTTTACAGTATCCTAACCTTCACCCTGTAAACACAACTAAATCCCATAAGTGATCCCAAGATGATGCTGTTTAGCACAGTACTATTATTTTCAATGAAGCAACAAGTACTGCTACATGAGCATTTGAAAATGCAGAAGTCTTGCCAAGTTGTGAGAGGAACCCAAAACTTGAACCCTATGCATTTTAGAGAAAAAAAAAAAAAAACACCTCCAAAACCAAAAAATGTGCTAATTTAAAGCCTCTTTAGAACTTAGCCCCTATTATCATATAGTCTGTTTTTATGATTCACAAATCACAAGGAAATCCCTTATTAAGGAAACAGCTCCTTTCCTACTTACTGATGTCCTCTCAGATTGCATTAGCTCTGCTCTCTGCATCCTAGCATCTTCCTAACACCTCCTGGGGAATCCAGCTGCAAGGATCTTCCCATACACTTCTCTTATGGAAACACATCCATCATCGATGTCAGCCATGGTGAGAAAGTTCCCCAGTCCCAAACCTCCTGTTTGGAGCATCTTGCCAATGGTTTAAAAAAGGTGAAGTGCCAGTTAAACCATTCAAATGTAAATTTGAATGGCAGAACCATTTGAATGCACCACTGCAAGAGGTGCTTGGTTGAATTTACAGCACGTTTCCCCAACACGAGACTGTCTGTGAGATCTTTGAGTGATGGAAAGCTTTGAGCCTTAAAAAGTTCTCAGAGTGTATTTGAAGAATATTTAATATCAAGTTTCTTTGTTTGTTACTGGAGTGAAATATCAAAAAAATGCCAAATTTTCTCTGTGAACCATGACCCTACCAACACTTTCCACTCCTTGGCTTCATGGAATTTATAGGACTCTCTCCTCTCTTTTTAATAATTGTGCATCTTTCCATCTGTGCAACTCAAGCCCAAGCTCAGTACAGGAAAGGAGTCTTCGTATTGTGGTATTTCCTAAGTACCCAAATATTATATTTATGGGAATTCAGCAAGGTCTTTCCAGGCCGAGTGCTCCTCGCTGGCTGGTGGTTTCAGTCCAGGTCTGCTGTGGGTCTCAACCCCTGCAGCTCTGCTGGCTTGAACAGAGCTTCACCAAATTACGTGAGCCAAAAACTTCTTATTTAAACAATGCTCCTGACTCACTTGAGGACACGATAACCACACAGTAGAAAAGATGTATTTGCCCACCAGTATTCATTTCCTTTCTTTAGGGTCAAAATGTTAAATATTACCTCAACTGAGACTGCCGAGTCTTGAGCTTCCCATAGACTATACTATGTGACCATTCTTTTTGGTCAGAGGATGTGATACTCTTGTTTTCAGGATTTTTTTTTCCATTTGGACTTCATTCTCACTGCCAAAAGGATAGGTTTGGTGCATTTACAAGGCTCATTGTAGATGACCTCTGTTAACAGATCAGTTAAATGAAAGTACTACTACCACCACCCTCCACTAGTTTTGACCAACAGTTTTCCGTCTTAGACTTATTCATAATTTTTTCCTTACAACCTGTTTCTTCTTTTTTTAGTGGACCATCTCTACAGGTCTTTTATCTCTGTTCATATCAACTCCATTTCTGCTTTTGTCCTCTCCTTTTGTCTTCCTTCACCATATTCTCAGTAAATAGCCCTCTTGAGACAGCAATGTTGCTCTGTATTATTTACCTGCTTTTCCTACCAGTTTCTTAACATTCAGGCTCCATGTTTATGTCCACTTCCACTTGGTTTGGTCATTGTGTCACTGGGTTGAAACAGCTCTTCATTTATCTGCTTTTGTTTTCCAGAGAAGGAGTAGATTAAAAAAAATGTTTCCTTCAAAAAATAACCTCACAACATTCAAGTGTGTGCTTGATGCCTTTCCAGAATACATACCTGGTTCTCCAGCACAGAAAAAATTGAAGGGTGATGGTTTCCTATTTAAAGAATAATCAACAGCATTATCACTAATAGTGTCTTGATGGAGAAAATAACAGTAATTAATTCAATATGGAGAAAAAGTCCGTTGACTGAAAAACAAAGAAAAACATCATATCTTTACCTGATCCTATAAAATCATTAGCAGTAAAAGTACAGCAAGGAGAGAAAAATCAAGTGCTGAATCATGAAAAGAGTCAGCAGATCAAGGTCTTTCTTCTAAAAAATCTTTAGCAGGGAAAAGAAGAAACAGTGGATATTATTTCCAATTATTTCTCAAATAGAAACAGAGAAAGAAAATAAAAAATACACACACACACACACAAAAAAAAAAAATCCCTGACTTGGTGCTACTGGAGTTTGTAGCTGGAAGGAAAGTCCTTGCTTATATTGAAGTAAAGTTCTGAAAATAAGCAAAGAACAGATTTATTGATTTTTGGTGAAGTCTGGGTGTAAAAAAGAGAAAGAATAAAGAAGTGCTCTTTGCCCGCTATGTCCAAATGACATCCCCAGTGGCCTTCTTAATGGTGGGGGAGGGGAGGGGGCAGGTGCCTACCCCGGCACATGGACACAACTGCCCTTAGGCTAGGGCTAATGGTATTGGCTGAGCCTGCTGTAAGCCTCTCTTTTCTAATAGCCAACTTTCTCTGTGCGAGAAGACAGACAGATATTGATTGGTCCAAATGCCCTTGAGTTGACAACATCTGAAATGAAAATCCACAAGGCTAGCACAAACTTTCTGCAAGTTCAATTTCTGGAATCTGATTATGAGGCTGGACTGTGAAACCGTTCAGACATGTAAAAGGTCTCCTTTTGTCGCTGGCTTTATACGTGTAATTATCAGGAGGTAAGCGACTTCGTCAGATTTGCTAGACAAATGTCAATTTTAAGAGGCAATTTAAGGGTAATAGTGTTTTAGTTAAAAGGAGATAGGAAACCATCTCTGTCACGAAGTTTAACGACAAAGGATCTAATGTGCAAAGACACAGGTTACATTTCCAAGCTCCAAGCAGTAATTAGATATAAATAAATAAAATATGCATTCTCTGTTCATCTGATGCTATAAGGAATGCTTTCAAAAGTTGCTCAATGATGATAGAGAAAGCTATGCCGATTTGAGAGAGTTCCCCTTCCAGGGAAGTTACTTCATCCACACAAAGTCTAAGGTTCAGACTAACATTGACTGCAAGCAAGTCTAGTTTTGTTTTCTAATGACTTTGTTGTCCAGAATTAATATACTGAAGTTACAGTTTGCAAATGCTAAGGATAGGGAATGGAGAATGCTGGAGGAGTTTATTTGTATCTTATTAAACATCCCTTTTTATTCTGCAAATTCCTCCTAAATCAATACATTGACTACTGTATAAACCTTAAATAAAGCTTTATTAAACTGGAAGCAGTGTTCATGTCTTAGTGGGTTATTTAGAAGCACAAAAGATACACTCTTAAGAAGCAGTTTCATGCCAGGTAAAGTACAGCTGGAATACACATTAAATTTATTCAGTCATTGATTTGTAATGTTGATCCTCCATGGCTTCATGTTTCTTTTCTCATTAATCTTAGTTAACCCTCTCAAAACAATGCCAACGTCATCGTTTGATGTATTGAAGATCCAACATGCAGAGTGATGCTGCTTTCAAGGCTGTGATTCCTGCCATCACTAGAGCTAAAGTCACAGAACCAGAGAATCTTTTTTGCTTGTTTTTGTGTTAAAACCAAAAAAGAAAGTTTCCTTTCAGATGGAGAAATAAAAAAAAAAAAAAAGACTAAGAATTTGTCCTGAGACAGGGCATCTGAAGGATCTGGCTGCAGAGATCTGCTGAAGGTCTCTTATGGGGCAAGGAGCAATCTGCTGTGGTGTTTTCACCAACAGTCAGCTCCAGAAGAAAGTTGTTATACAGGAAGGCAGAAAGTTGCAAAGAAAGATCCTAAATTCAAAATTAAGGTCTCTGCCTATAAACTGCCACTAACTATTTGATTTGAGATTATTCTTATTAAAATATTTCCATCTTCTATTTGCAGCTCCTTCCTCTCCACCCTACATCAACTCTTTTGTAGAGCAGCTGGTCAAAGAGGAGGAGGAGAGGTTATTTTTGGAGGAACCAAAAGCAAATATGCACAAGCACGCAGAGACCTGGGAGCCTCAGGCATGCAACTGCTATGCAGGAGGTGGCACTCACCATTAAAACCCCGTCCTTTCCCAGGTGGACTGAACCGGGCTTAACCTGTCACTCCTGAGCACTTTGCATTGGGCATGCAGAAACTGAACTGCTGCGATTACTAGACACGTCCAGAAATCTTGTCTGGGCTCTCTCTGTCAAGTACGGGCAAAAATATATTTGTCACCATATGTCATGACATGTGACAAATATCAGCTGTTCAGACTAAATGGCCTACTTCTATTGTATCTTTTGCTGCAAAACCAGAGCTCGGTTCACAGCCGTTCCTGAGGATGCAAATGCTTTGTTATGCATCAACCCTATGGGCTTTGATTTTAGCTTCCAGCTTTCTTTAAAATCTGTCTTTTAATTATCAGGTCCAAACTTCCCCCTCTGACTTCTTAACAAGTTTTGAATCCCAACAATACATTGTCAATATAAGACAAAAATGAAAGAATTTCTCGAGCTTCCATTTTGCTGGTAATTATTTACTGATGGTAGGAGATCAAGACACAGATGAGGAATGCATGTCCACTTTCATATCCATGGAAGTTGCACTCAGCACCAAGGGGGAAATGTTTTAGCTGAGGATAAACTGTGAAGTAAACATTAGAAGCAAATGTGAGTCCTGTTTCGGTAAATCCATCCCTTGAAACTGTTTCTTCCTTCAGTACCAAATAGTCTTTCTCATCTTTTGTCTTTTCAAATAGCTGAGATAATATTAAAACCATGCTTCATGGCAAACAGCATTTCTGGGATTTTCCTAAGAGATGTGGCTTTGGATAAGAAAGTGCAATTGAGTTAAAGCAGTAGGAGAGCCCGGAGTCAGTGGGGTTTGTTGTGATCAGTTGACCACTTCCCAGTAGGTATCTCTGCAGTTGCTGAGAATTACTAAACACCATTTCAAGGAATATAGGTAATTCAGTCAACCAAAAACAAAACAAAACAAAACAAAACAAACAAAATAACCCCAGCATAAAATACATTTTAAAAAACCCTACTGGCATCTGAAAAGTGGAAATCTGATGAGCTTGCTTTGAATCATTCCTCGTGTACTTAGCTAAGTAAAAATCAGATAGACAAAATCTCTTAATGTGCGCCTGGATTACAAAACAGATATTTCTGTAATCACTGAAATATGTTGAGATAGAGAAATGACAAAGCTGTATTTTTTTTCAAAAAAAAAAAAAAACCCACAACCATAGAACATATCTCTTCTTCCATGCAAGTATGTCACAGTACTTTAGAGAGTAAATAAGAATGCACTATTTGACACAACAATTCAGAGTAGACATTACAGCTGAAGAACTTCCTATGTGTCAGATTTTTGTGTCAGATGTCAGGTTTGCCCTGCGCTAACCATGGCTCTCTGTGGCCTGGCTGTGATTTTTGCTGGAGTGCCTAAAAACTTTGTAATTCCTGTCATATTTTCTCCTAATTTTTCCTGTTGAATTGAAGCTGGCTGATAACAGCCAGGACAAACAGCTGAGGAGCTCTCAGGTACAGCTCACACAATTTTCAGCCTCTTGTCTTTCCACTTAAGAGTCCCTGATCTAACATCAAAAAAAAAAAATCTGTAAAAAAATTCTCAGCAGGACTTCCATAGCCACTATTGACACATAAATGCATGTATATATATGTCCATACAGATGTCAGACACTTCCTTAAAATACGAGTGCATGCAAAATTGAATGAGCATTATCCGCTCTTATTTTACCATTATTGCACTTCTAAGACAATACCCTGCTACCTCTATAAAGAATGATAGGGCAGGCAGGCTGGAGTAGCTGCAGGGGATCCTATGCCTGTTGACTGCCAAAGCTGCTTACTACTTAACAACTGATCAACTGGCCCCCAAGGCAACAGCTTAACAAGCCCCAGTAGAAGTGGACTCGAGATTTCTTCCTCAGCAAAGAAAATGAAACCATTTACCAGGTATGACCAATATCTAGGAATCAAGGGTAGCCACACCAACAACACTTCAGCTCCTGAGCTCTTTAGAAACAGCAAGGTATTTCTAGTCTGAATTCCTACAGCCGAGCACAGCTTACTAATACTGCAGCAGGCGGGGGGAGCGTGGTCAGGGGCTGCTTTCCACGCGGGCGCAGGGACAGAGCGGGCCCCCGCCCTGCACGCTCGCTGCTTCCAATGCTGTGGGCCAGGAGGGCTGCTCGGGAGCGATGCCGTGCCCCACGCGCGTGTGAGGAGAGAGAAAAGAGAAGGATTCAGCACCGAAATGCAGCAATTCCTCTGGGGTGAGATGTGGCAGCTGTTTACCAGCACAAAGCAATTCTGTACAGCAGTTTCGGAGAGGAAATGAAGAATACTGTACTTGGCTGGAACTACAGGGGGGATTTTAGGAAGGCAGAATTTAATTACCCAAGCTGGAATTTGGCCAGGACACCAGGGCTCACACCTCTGCTCTCGCAAAAAGTGCCAAGGGGTCTTTAATAGTAACGAACAGTCAAGATTTGGGGTTAGTGTTTCACCTGAATGACAATGCCTTCAATAACATTTTGCTCCTTAACAGAGTGCTAACAAAACTTTATCCAAAAGTCCTTGGTTTTGCAGTCCTGCAGTAGAATTACCATGAAGAATGACTTTTCTTATGAAGTTTCTCTTTATCTCAGGACCTTCTAGCGAAAGCTGCCTAGTAACACTTCTTCAGGTCCACTGCAGGAAATGAAAGCAGTATTTGCCATTTTCAGGTGGGGTACACTATAGAGTCTGGCACCTAATATATCCAGATTAGCTGTATCAGCCCCATAATCAACCAATAGCCTGACACATTTCCTAAAGCATCTATACCCCAGTTCTTCCATCCCTCAAGTCAGAAATGTTCTTCGTAGGAGAATTTTTTACCAATTTTTCAAATGCAAACTTGAAGCTGGAGGGAGGGTTGCTATTTCTCAGTTTGTTTCTTTGACTTGCTTTTTTTATAGTTTTAATCCTGCAACCATCAGGAGAGGTGTGAAGAAAATCTGCAAGGACAAACTTTATTTGAAAATTGGAATGACCTGTTGACAACTCACCTTCCTGCACGCAGATTTATTAGCATATGTTACTCAGTATATTTAGTAGGGCGTTACTTGCATGACCAGGCAAGCGTCCCCCGCTTCAAATTTTTTCTCTGTTTTCACTTCTGCCATTTCTTACTTAGACATATTCTCCAAATTAAACCTACAGCTTTTTAAATGTTGCTTCATTCATGCCTCCAGCTCTTCATTTCTAGGTCATTATTCACCCTCTTCCTTTATGAAGTGTACTAAAGAACTTGACAATAACGAGCCTGCAGACTGCTGAAACGTCTCTGTATTACATTAACCAGTAAGTGTCACACCATTTCTTTCTGTTTTCTACTTGTAACAGACTGCTTTATGCTAAGATTGGAGCAAGAATTTTTTCTGTCCTGTGCCTCTGTAGTGCTTCTATAGAAGGGCTCATAAACATTTCTGTAATAATCAAATTGCTGCTATTAACAATAATAATGCACAAGATATCAACTCTGGAAACCCACTAAATTTCCAGAGATTCTTCCATTAACTAAAGCTTCTTGCAAAAAGTGAGGTTTTAAAAATTCTAAATCAAAAATGTATGTGATGACTTCTAAGAAGGTCAGAGTCCTCATACAGGGGAAACCATACAACATCGATGTCCTAAGCTTTTGGAAGAGCTGTGTCAGGTTTCAGAGGCAGCTTTTTGTAGTTTACCGGCAAGATCCTGCTTTTCTCAGGTATGCTCAAACTTATGCATTGTAATCAAGTTTGCAAATAGTAATCCTTATACATCACAACACTCCCAATCTGTAGGGAGATATAAGGACGGTCTTTAAGACGATTCTCAATGCATTCCAATAAGTAGAAATTGAGCATAAAAGCAAGAAACTAGTTTCACATCATACCCAGTATCACATTCAACACTTGAGAAAATGGATGGCATGCTATGTACACATGATCTCAGTGAAAAAAAAAAAGGGGGGGGGGGGGGGAACAATAACTGTTCATATTTACTCAACAAAAGTATAAATAAAAGCTTTAACTCGAAATTCTAGGCATGACTGCTCTTGCGATGCTGCAACTGTATGTGAAATGTGAGCTCCATGTCTGCTAGCGCCAAAAGGATTTCAATATCACAAGTCTTAATGATTTCTATTGCCTCATTGTAGAATCCTCTGAAAGAAAACACAGGGCTGGATCAATGTAGTTATTGACTGACTCAGTGTATGGATAACTGATGCACATTAATACAGTCTGCATTCAACTGGAGTGTTCCTCAGAATTACAACTAAAGGTATAACAATGCAATCTTCACCTCAACCTGAGTAATAGTTGAATTGACTTTTCCAGCTCTGTTTTCAAGTAGACACTGCTAGCTCCGTTGCATGGCAGTGTTGCAAGCCCCCAAGCATCCTCTCCATAAAAAGTGGAGAATCTTTGGATAAAATAACCCTCAAATACAAACCTTTGTAGAATACATCAGCACCATTTAAAAGTACTTTGCACTTCTAAAGCATCTCTGTAGAGTATACTGATCTATAGGTGCTTTATGTATACTTTCAAACCTCACAGGAGATGGTGTGAGATAAGAATCAATATTCTCAGTTTATAGACAAGCAACCAGATTAAATGACATACCAAAGGCTACAAATTTTTGTACTGTGCGTTCTTAAACTGGAATCCTATCCCAATGCTGGAATGTATATAATATTGTCTCCTAAACTACAAAACTCATCCTTGTCTCGACTACCATGAACTTGCCTGTAGCATGTAACTATTCTCCAACTTTCCAACTTGCTTTTTTTCTTTTGTTTGTTTTACTGACCCTCTGTATCACCTCTGTAACACGGAAACCCCAACAAACCATCAAGTCCTGCTTTCTGACATAGCAGAGCAAGGGGATTAGAGAATAACAGTTCAGCCTGTAAAAGTAAATTACATATACTGTACACAACATACTCCATTATATGTGCTGCAGAAGAGATCTTGTCTGTGCAGCTGAGGGCTGTACAGGGTCCTAGGTGTTACACTGTTTATTTCAATGGAAAAGTGACCAGAAGGAGGAAATCCCTATGACCAATAAAATTAACACTGCAGTTCACTAGTACCCAGAGGCCAATGGCAAGTCATACACTTAGATGTTTTGGGGGATGGATATCTAGCAACAAATAATTCATCAAGCCAAGATAACTACTCAGAGTAAACAAATACACAGTCTCAAACACAAGTCTTAAAAGAAATGAAACCCTAAATATCTTCTTCCCAAGTGTTCATCTTGAAGTTAGGTTAGTTCAGTGTTTGGTGCATTTTTTTGCACAGAAAAACAAGCAAAATCTACTTCTGTGCCAGGGGAATATTTGTAAAGAGAAATAAGAGGAAATGTACAGAGAAAGTTTAACCTTTGAACATCCAGAATTTCAGAAAACAAGTTTGCAAATCCTGCTTCAGTACGGTTAAGTTGCACCTTTGGATGTTAGTTTGATACATTTCAACAGCAAAACTTCATTTGTAATGAATGGAGAGAGTAAGCTGGCAGGATGATGTGAAACATGATTATCCACAGTACAGCTACTAACAAAGTTACTACTGTACAGTTTCTTACTTGGTATATATCTTCTATATTGATTGATGATGTCATTTAACAAATAATTAATAGGTAAATGTATCAAAATAATGTTAACCTTTGAATATGAAAAATGTGCTTTTTTGCTTGTTTTTCCTTTAGTGAAACTGATCGTTCTAATTTCACGGTTAGAAAACAGATCATTCATGAGAGTCATTTCTGCCACTTAGGTTATTCAGCGTGGACTAGTTCTTAGTTTAAAGCAGAGAGGTCATTGCTTTTGGGTGCCATGACACACAAAGTCTGCCAAGTTTAAGCAAGAATATAAGACATAACTGTGACTTCTGCGAAAAAATACAGACTTTTTCTGAGAAAAAATACAGAAATTTATCTAGTATCAGTGTATACATGATACAAACTTCAGTTCCATTATTCTTGCTAAAAAATGTTGAGAAATAATTTATTATGATCTCAGCTATGAAAGTTTTATAAAAAAAAAAAGTTTTCTCACAGCCCTTAATTTTCTACTTGGTGTAATTTCAGAAGTTCTCAGTAACCATTTCCCAGTTATTAGCAATTCTCAAATGAGACAAAATGTTGTCACTCATATATAACTGTGGTATCTACAAAACTAAGATACAGTTAAATCATACATTTAAAATTCAATATCTAACTATTTATAATTATGTTTGTGTTTTTGTTTCTCTGTCCTCCTTCACATTGAAAAATTTCCAAAATACCTCTTACATTGCCTAGACAGATGTTAGATATGTTGAAACCTTTTTGAAGATTTAAACTCTAGCCACCAAAATAAAGTTTATGAATATTTTCATGTCTAGGACTATCCACAATTTTTCTTTTCCAGTGAAAGAATTTCGCTTAACATCATGGGTCAATCAAGTGTTTTAGTCTCAGGAGAAAGTGGAAGAAATCACTTGAAAATGGCTGGAAAAAATCTTAGTTCCAGAAGGAGTTTTGAAAAGGTGGACTCAAGGTCAGCAAAGTGCTAAATGCTGTTCCCGATTCTCGCCAATCCCTTGGTGCTCCCGTTCATACAGCAAGTTGATTAGAACAAGCAGAGCTGACTGCCTTAAAGATGCCCTGTAACTGGCCACAGTGCATCTGTTAGAATCGTAAAAATAGGGTATATTTTATGGAAAATGAAGATATACGTATTTATACATCTTAGAAGAGGAAGAACTTAGGTTCTGTGTCTTAAAATATATGAATACATAAGCTGTGATTTAAGTCATAAAGATGCATAAGCATATTTTTTAAAATCTCTCTCAATTTCCCTTAAAGCTCTGAAGAATGGTGGAACTTATGTGTCTAATCAAAATAGATAGTGGTCTTTTCATGACAAAACTATTTTTCTGAACAGAATTTAACCATAGAGCAGAAACATTTCTGAGTTTGGTTAATCCTGTTCTGTTAAGTATGTATATATAAAGCACAATGATCAAATTAATGACTGTCATAGTATTTTGGAGGTTACTCTCCTATCTAGACAGCAAATACTGCTATTGACCTGAATCCCAATAAACTGACATTATTATGTGACAACCAGTCATTTTTATATTAAAAATAAGCTAGTACATGTAGAATTGATTATAAAAGCTAAATGCTCTTGGAATCCCCTACACCAAACAAGCTCCCAGGAAAGCTAAACAAACTGTACAAGCTTGTGAAGCTTTGTTTAGGCCAGGGATATTGAAAACAAAAAAAAGGGGGGGAGGGGGGTTATGACTTGGAAGTAGGTCTTCCAAGAAGTTCATCTCATTAATTAAAGCACCTGCTAGATTCTTTAGCTAGAAGGAAGTTAATTCTCATTTTTTCCTTACCAATGTATTTATTAATTCAATACATCCAGAACGAGTTGAGAATATATTAGACTGCAATAGGTGACCTAGCAATTAGCTGAGCATACTGTCTCTGACTTTGCACAAACTTACCTTCTTTTTTAACTTCAAGGATACAGTTTTTTGCATCTGTAATTATCAAAAGTGAAATAACATACACAAGATTAATAGAATATGAGAAGTGAAATTTTTAAACTCTAGTAACAGTTATATTCTGGGGGAAATCAGTACTTTTTTTTAACATATATTCATGTATTTGCTTTCTAGGCACAGTGTGTACATAGCTTTCAACAATAATTTCAGAATTTCTCCCACCAATAATTTCAGAATTATTTTTGTAAGATTTCAAAATCTATAAAACCTATTAAGATATTCTAATACAATATAGTTAAGTTTTTACCAAAATTTTACCTATACAAAGCAATTTATAATTTAAACAACTGGCATCACTGAGATTTACCACATGAAAAATATGGTGTTCTATATCAAATGAATAAATTAACACTACTGCAACTTATAACTACCAATCTGAATTTCATAAAGTTAATTCAGTAAAATTATTTACCTAACTTCATTAACACAGGTGTCTGACACACAGCAATGTCAAACCCCGACTTCAAGTCAAAGTTTTTCTGTGATTGATAAAACATAAAAATAATACAACAGCACTATTACTGCATTGGTTGAAGAACCAAAACAGGATGTGGACTGGAAACCAAGCTAATTTTTATAACTTTTTCAGAATTTCACAAAGAACCTTATTTTGTCTCTAACAGAAAAATACAGTTTGATGCCTACCCCTTTCACAGTATTAAAAATCACTTCAACAGGACTGCAAAAGTTTGGGGAATAATTCCGTACCTGTTGTACCTGTGCAATACTTATCTTTCCATGCTCACCTTAGAGCTTCTGTATTTCTACAGACTTTCTATCTAATCAGATTACAAAGGCTACAAAGTTATTGTAAGCTTTTCCATTTGTATGGATTTCTTCTGAAAATAGAGGTTGAATGCATGAACTCCTTGGTGGAATTCCATAACTGCTTATGCAGAAGGACAGGCTGGATGACCATAATAGTCCCTGCAGGTCTTAACATCTATGAGTCAATTAATATACAAATATGATGTAATTTAGAGGGTTGTTTTCATGGATTCACTTGAGATTAAATATAAACGGTTAAGCCTTAATTATTTTAACATCTGATATTTATCAAGCAAATTACTTCAAAATCAAACCATGACTTTCCATCCTGGTGAAAACATTTAATTATGCTAACTACTAGTAAAATTATTTCAATCTGGTCTCAAATGCTTTTGGTTAGTGTTAAATACTGACATGTCTATTTATCATCCTTCTGTGTTCTAATGCTCAGTAAAGTTTCCCAGTTCCATCAAGGAAAGTGTTGACACACTCACCTGCAACTGAGGCAACACAGCAACCTACCTGTGCCTTGTGATCCAGCAGGCATTTCCAAAGAGCTGAAGAGTAATAAATATGATTATTATGAATGCGAGGACATTTTTAGAAGAGCTAAAATCATGGATTTTTTTTTTTTTGTATAAGCTTAAGAACTTTTAAAAAAGCCTTTAAAACAATAATTCTAAGTCAATGAAACAATTGTCAGTGACAAGATACCTGCAAAGCCAGCTATTCTGTTCAAATAAAATGAAGAAATGCTTGGACATACAACCAATGGAAAGTATTCTGACTATTAGTAATTGCTATCACCTTTCTGCTGAGGACCTGACAGGTTTTTGATAACATAACTCACATGAAGAAGGTGTTAGGACCAACAGAACTACATTTTCATGAATTCTTCAATCTATTTTCAGTGCTGCATCTGAAAATTTCTCCAGGAAAATTCTTCCATGTTGCAAAGATTGTTTTAGAAATGTGCTGACAGTTAGCTGAGCCAAGAAATAGCAGAATTCTGCAGGGAAGCAGAATGTTGTTTAAAAATTAGATGTTTACAAACATCAGTGTTATGTTATTTATGGTTACTAATATGAGAGTGACCACAATAAGCTGAGGTAGCATCATATTGTGTTCATTCGTTTGTACTCTACATTTTCTTCATGACAGTAGAAAAGGTTCTCTGGAATTACTCTAGCACTGCATAGCTGGGAGTACTAATGTGACACATAGCAGAAAAAATAACATTCAGTCAAACAATGTGTTACTTAACACTGTGACAAAAACTGGCTTGTATTGCAACAAGTTCACATATTTAAGAATCCCATGTTCTGGATGCATGTCTTTCTTACACTCTGGGTTTCACTTATGCGGGAAGGTGGCCCACTAAAACCCTGTTGTAAATGCACATTGTGATAAAAATTAGTGTCATTGCTTTAACATGAAGAATTCTACAGACTCAGGCCCTGCTCAAAGCCCATCGCTGCCTTAAGTAGCTGGCTCCAGGTCTGGACAAACATTCCTGTGCTGGTGAAGAATCAAATATAGCCTATAAAACCACCTAGGATGAGCAAGATACATAGAGACAATTAAACTAATTTATAACCACGTAGAATTGAAAAATATCAAACATGAGCTTTTAAAGATTGCAAAATATAATGTACATTTTGTTTGTCAAAAAACGATATGAGATCGCTTAATTAGGATTTTACAGATCTGTTAAAATGTATAAGGGTAGAGCTCAGGTTGCAAATGTAACTTTATCCTGAGAACTTCTCCCTGCTAAAATTTCAGCAGAACCTGCTCCTAATAACATCCATTTCTCTGTGGTGTTTTTTTCTCGGACAAGACACATGCACTGGTAGAAAGGTGTAGTCAAATGCAAAATGCTCTTCAGGCTGGTAGTTCTGATCTCCTTTAATCTCCCTCTCTTGATTAACAGTAAGGGCTTCTGTGAAGGACAATTGATGTGGTGCAATAGGTCATTTTCCGGTCTCAACCTTGGCAGTGTAATCAGATACGTGGCATGCTTAATAGAGGTCAGTTAATGCAAAGATTAAAATTAACTAGAAGTCAATAAGGGAATAATAAAGGAAAATGATCATCCTGTTGCTCCTACTTTGAAAGAGTAAACCTTACATTGAAGGCCAGTAGTAAAAAAAATTTAGTCACAACTGATCCAATAGGCCTTCATAAGCCCTCCAGCAAACAATTTAATGATTTCAGGTACCCTTTAAACTAAGTGGCCAATCACTGTTAAATCCTTTGGTATTCATTGTAATAACATTGATCATGATGAACTCTTTTGGTATTAATGTGGATGTAATATATACCTTTTTAATTATAGAACAAGAAAATCCAATTACCCCTTTGCCTCATCAAAGTTCTTTGCTAGCTGTGACTATTTAAACATACATTATGAAACATTCAAACTGAAAGAGATTTTTGTGCAAAGCAAGGGCCAGATCCTGCCCGCTGCTGACCCCTCTCAACTCACAGGCATTCCACGAGACAGCGAGTGTGCCGAGCACCTCTGAGCAGGCGCGTGGTCCTATGCAGGATCAGGCCTCAATAGCACATGGAAGGATACAGAATGTAATGAGCGGCTTCAGGAAGACCCTGATTAAAAGGGCAGAAAGCATTTGTTTATGTAATGGAGTGGAAGCTGTTCCGAATACTTAACACGGTTAGTTGGGACACAATTTATCCTGCAGGAAAGGGAAAAAAATGATTAGCTGAGCAAACTGATTTTGTTTTATTCCATGTGCTGCAGGCTGAATGCTCCTTGTTCTTGACCTGGCTGCAGGAGACGAGCTGTATTCCAGCCCCAGCCAGCAGGAAGCAGAAGCTCACGTTCTCTGACGGCACTAACCCACCTCACAGCCAAGCAGCCCATGGGAACAGATCTGTCTTGCTGGCCTTCCTTATGGGGGCAGAGATCTGCTCAGCCCACTCACTACACCATGTGGGCAGGGACTGTTTACACGAGTAAGATCACTATGATTTTCCCCTGAATCAATAACCAGAAAGAATTATCCAGAGAAAATAGAATACATATTCTTCCCAAGAGATCAAATGCTGTTTTCTTATTCAGTTCCTACTTTGGGAAAACTCTGACAAGCTGAGCATAGAGTTCAAAATTTAACTGTTGGGAGATAAGAGCAAAAAATTAAAGATCTGGAATTAAGCACTCCTTTTTGAGTTGATCCTCTGCTGTAAATAAAGCTAGCTTCAGAAATATATAATTACACAGTGAATCAATCAGGTCCCCATACACAGTGGGAATCAACTTTTTTGAAGGATGAGATCAGCCCATGCCCAGTGATTATTCTTCGTTAATTAATGAAAAACATGGGGGCTTGTTCAAATATATTTAGAATTGTCCCTTCCTAGCAACTGGCCAATTAAAACTCAACTCAGAGATTTTATATTTTGATTTTTTTTTTGTGACTAACCCATCGTTTCAGCCTTGTAGAAGCAATATTTGCCAGAACAGGTCCAGCAGAACTTCTTGCTTCATAAAGTCACCAAAGTAGAGTGCAAAATATTGCAGAAATCTGCTACTGAAATGAACCTGTTTGGTACTTTGTCTTATTTCATTTCAAAACTACCACAGAATCACACAAGCAAGAAAATTTCATGACAGCACTAGTATATCAATCCAGGCATAGTTGTCCGAAATGACAAGTTGTAACAGAGGTAGCAAAGCACACTGCTTGTAGGTAGGTATGCTATCTGACTAGGGATCAAGTGAGTTACATACTACGATATATAAATATACCTGAATATATAATATATACCCAAACATACCCAAACATTATGTGCTTTTACAGCAAAATGTTTTTGTAATCATGACAGACGGGAATTTGTAAGGTATCACTGAACATTTGTGAGCTAATTGCCTGATTTCTATAGCTCCATTGCAACTAGAACCTGTTAATCTCAAAAGTAGCATGCAGAAGGAACAATACCAAATTTTCACAATGCTTCAATGCTACGTGAGGCAGTTAAGGATTAATAAAGATATTTTAAATGTAGAAAATCTTGTTCTTTCTTTAAAAATTATATTCTAAAAATCTTTCTTAAACATTATTTGAATAAAGCCTCATTACTCACAGTCCAAAGAAGTTCATTAGGAGAAGATCACTTTGGAAAGCATTCAACTAACTAGCCTTTCTTCTCAGCAGTGAATTACATTAGCTACTTCCTAGTTATTTAAATCTTGAAATAAAAGATGTAAACGCTACAGTGACATCTTAAGATCATTGGTAAGGCAGGTCTTGCATGCACAAAAATGCCCAGCTGGTCTGGAGATAAAACAGATTGATAATTAGTTGCAAAATGTAACATTTCATCAGGAATATTTTGAATAATCCAATTTATCTTTGTCAGATATGCGGCACATATTTTTTCTTTGGAGACTCTTTGTTCTTTAACATAATATTATAATTTCAGCCTCCTAATTAAAGCGCCAGTCGGTCGGACCTGCCTTGATGTCACGCCGCGGATCGGAGGCTGACGGCACAGCGCGCAGATAAGGTGCGTGCCCTAAGCCACACGCCTCCGCCGGCTGCCGCAGTGCCCGCTGCCTCCCACCACCCCACGGAGGCTGCAGCCGGTTTGATACGGGGAGATCAAAGCCGGCCGGTTTGAAGGGAGGAGGCCTGGCTCTGCCGGCTGGGCTGTGCGATCGGGGCCGGCGTACAGCAGCTGGGACTGCTGTTTCTTTGCACTCTCAAAGAGGAAAGCAGCCCGACGGCGCGGGCTCCTACTGCCGTGTGTTTTCTAATTAACTGATGAAAAGGCGCCGTCCCTCCTGGCTGCCCACGCCGGGTCCGGAGGTGCGGGGCTCCCCAGGGACGTCCCTTCGCCGGGCGGGCCCAGAACCCGCTGATGGCTGCACTCGTGTTTGGTGGCCCCATTCAACACACAAGGGGTGCCTGCCTTTGCCAATGCCGTCTCCAGTAGTCCCAGTTAAGATGTCCACCGCCTTTCACAGCTCCAAACTTTAGCCCCAGTGCAGCAAAGGGTATTCCTTAAGCAAATATTGCCTTTCAGTGAGCGCAGCCAGGAGGCTGGGTTTACCACAGATGTATCAAAGAGACAAAAAGAGCCTTGCCGAGGCTCTTGCAGAGCCTGTCGGAAAGTCCTATCCAGCTTATTTCCCGGTCCAGATCCACATGTGTCAGAGAACATCTTGCAAAAGCCAGGAAGCATTTCTAGCCAGGTTTTAGCAAAGCTATTTTCTCAATACAATCACCAATATCTCACCTGGTGTAAATAAGGCTGAAAGGTTTTGTGTTGGTTGTTATAATATAACTGTTCTGCTCCTCCTCAACCTTGCAATTCAAGCATTTATGTTATGCGCAGTGCCCTTCCATCGGTGCCTGTGCATTGCACCACCAGGGGCCAAAACAGCATTTGTGACCTGCAACAAGAACTCACGCCCACCCATGCTGTTGGCTATTATGTGTGCAATTCATGAAACAAACTCTTTTTCACATACAGGACTTTGACTTTTCTAATTTTTATTCATATTTATGAAAATAAAATTAATTTGGGGCCCTAGATTAAAGTTCTTACTCATTCTTTCCCAAACTACCTTCAAGAGGAGATGGAAGTCATGTAGCCTTATCAGGCTGCACCTCTGATATGATAATGATGTCTGTACTGCCCAGAAAGTAGGTCACAGTAATTCTTCATAGCAGTTTTTGTAACCTACTCAGGGACTACAAGGCCAGCTATTTTAAAGACAATTCTGAATTTCTTTAATAAGATTTTATTGGATTCAGATAATTGATCCGATTATTGAAACCTGGGGAAAGTGCTATTGACCTGAATATATAAATCTGTAGTTCTCTTTCTTAAATAAATTTAGGTCATTACAAACTTATTACCTCTGCTTAGTATCAAGAAAGGTGCTCACTGCAGGCCTGACAAACAGACGGGTCCCATCCTCGTGCATTTCCCACGGCTCTGTCGTGTGTCTGCATGCAACACCCAAACCGCGTGGGCAACTCATTCCTCTAGCTCTCAGGATGGATCAGGGATCTTGAAGCCTGAGTTGAGCTCATTGTGACTGGCTTCATTTATGGCCATGAGAATCATGGCTTTTGCTTTCTTTAAATCTTTTTTTTCTTTCTTTCTCTTTTTTTTTTTTTTGGTAGGCAGCACCAGCAGATGTCCATACCCCCGCAGCTGCTTGTCATCTTGTTTCCAGTGCTCCACCTACTTCTGACAATTCAGTGCCAGAAAACTCCAGTTTCTTTCCCACCTTGCTCTTTGCTTACTTTCCATACTGCTATCTATGAGATTTTTCTCTGTAATTTTTGAAATATTTTTTTCCACAGCGCCTAGCCTGACTGTCCTTCCCAAGCTCACTCTGTTCTCATCCATCCTCTCAGAGAAGGAGAACCTGGGAGTCACTTCCACCCACACCTCCTCCAGGTCCCCCTTGCTCGCTCCCTGCCCTGTTACCTGCCCTGCTACCGGCTGGTTGGGTGGGTGCCTGGGCTCGACCGCATGGATCTGCTCCGCAGCCACTCACAATCCCCAGCCCGGCGGGGCCGCATTGCACAGCATCTTTCTGTCTGTGTGTCCTGCCCCATGCTGGGGAAGAGCTCTGTCTGTCCCCCTGCACAATACTGTGTGGACTCTCATACACACAGATAAAGGCTTTACCTAGGTGTTGTGGAAGGAAAAAAATCCTATTTCTCCACTTCTTGCAGTTTATCAAGTCTCGGTGCGGGGTGACCGGGTGCTCTGATTGCCTGGGTAAGCCCCGCTGGCTGGGCCATTGCTCACCCTATTTCCTTGCTTTAATGCAATGCACTTGATTAGATCTCACACACCAGATACAGCAGTGATGGGCATGATAGAAATACGCACGGAGACAGAAAGCTGGAACATCCTCATTCCCACCGGTCATATATAATGTTACTGAAATTATTTGTACAGCCGTGCTGGGGACGTGCCTCTATCATCCTGCATCAGTTCCTGATGACTGGCCTTCTGCAGAAGCAGTGGGTTGCATTCATGAGGAGTTAGAAAGAAAGGCATGTTTTTTTTTTCCAACTATACTCAGCTGTATTGTTGTCAAAATAAAACTTTTCCTTGACCTTAATAACCTCACTTCTAACTTGACTATACAGAGTAATTTTTCCTTTTACTTGGATTTTGCTTTTTACGTGTATCTTTTTCTCTCTTACAAACTCCAAGCACCATTTGTGCTACTTAGTGTTTTCTCTTTCTTCTGTCCTGAAGCAAAAGACTTTCCCCAAATACTATAACATCAGCCTGTTAGCAGCTCCAAGTCGGTGGCAATACTTCCCTTCCTTCTTTAACCAACCCCTATGAATTATTTGAAAATCTGAAATGATAAGAAAGCTTTGTCTATATGGGTAAGGACACAAAGCCATAAAGTATTAAGGAATTAGCGAGTTTAAAATAAAGGCAATGACCAAGTCTTGCACTGCATACCATTGCTCTCTAAAGAATATTCTCAGTGCTCTTCCATGGTCACCTCCATCCTTCACATTTGGCTCTATTTTAAGACACTCTTGAAGACTACCTGGGATGAGTGGCCAAAGCCATCCTGACTTTGCAGCCCTGAAGCTCTGCAGAGCTTTACTCTACCCCTCGGTAACCAACCTGTTCAGTTGTGCTTTTCTGTGATTTCTCCTGTGTTGCTGCTTTTATTGTGTTGTTGTGGAATTACATGCTCTAATTGCGTAAATAAACAGTCAGAAACCAACCCAAACCCCTGGGCGTCCTGAGGGCTTTCCCTTCCCTGCAGACTCACTGCCCATTTCCAGGTTCTCACTATCTTTGCTTTTCTCCTTTTTTCCTGCTTGTACTGCCTAGAGGGGAGAATTTGTCACTGAGCGCAAGTAACTCTCAAACTTCTGAGAAAATCGTAAACAGGCTGCAGTCCCTTATGAAAGTGAAGAAAACAAATGTGTGAAAGGCAAAATTAACCATCTTTAGTTTACTTACCATTGAAAAGCTAATTGCATTCATCCTCAGAAGCACCAAAAACACCTCAAAGTGTTGCAAAACCCACAAGCGCTCGGGCCAACCCCTGGGTCTGCTGCAGCTGGCTCCTGTCACCTCCACCAGCTGCAGTGGAGATGATGTGACCCTACAGGCTCCGTCCCCCGAAAGTCCCAGGCAGGGGTGCAGGCCCCGTCCCAGGGTGCAGGGCAGGGATCGATGCCCCAGCACGGCCCGAGTAATTTGTTGTCTTTCTCTGAGCAGCAGAGGCTGTGTTCCTCACTAAGGTCACTTAAATTGTTAGATCCTATGCTTTTTTTTTTTTTTTTCCCAAGGCACTGTTAGGTTAGATGTGAGAAAAGTAGCTTCATGAGGGAGTCAAGTTTTTTCTAAAGCCCTTGAGAAAATAAATTTGCCCTTGGAAGAATCCTGTAGCATGTAGTAGGTGCAACTCCTGAAAGCATCTAAATAAAAATAGAGTCAATCCCTACAGAAATTACATTAAAAAAAAAAAAAAGACAAAACAAAACACAAATTTCTACAATAAGATAAAACCCTTGATTAAATTTTACAGTCTGGTATAAAAAGCGCTACATAAAAGTTGTTATTTTCTATTAACTGTTGGGTTTTTCTTTAGGGCTCTCGCTAGCTCAGCAGGGTTTTTCTCAGCCCTGATTTAAGACAGCCGGAGCTCAGACTGAGCCAGCGAGGAGGATTTTCTTGAAAGTCAAGGGAACCATCAGGTCAGAGGAAGAGCATGGGCATGGTATGGGCGATCATTTTCCCTTTCCCTATTCCCATATTGACAACACAAGGACACATGGAAGCTGGCCCCAGCTGCAGCAGCTCCCGAAGAAAGATGCTGTTTGCCCAACGTTAGATGATGCAACTTAAAATATGTAATAGAATACAATCAGCATCTTCTATAAATACCTGCATCCAACTAGGAGACTGTATGGGGCAAAAAAACATCCAAATGTTTTTTTCAGATGAATAAAAAAGAGAGAAACTGCAGGGGACAGTGGCCAGCGGTGGTGAACAAATGCACATGGTCCCCACCTTGGCGTCCTCACCCCCTTTGGCTCTGGGCCATGGCCCCCAGGTTTGGTGCCTGTCCCAAGCCTTCGAGCTCCTGAGTGAGAACAAAGGCTTTTGGAGTAGTGTGAGTTCACAGGACTTGTGGTGTTCAATATCAAACATTTTACACAAAAATTTGTTTTTTTGTCTGAGCTATCTATATAATATTTTGCCATAGGCTTCTTAGATAGATACCTACAAATCTCTAATTTTGAAATAAGGGTTTTTCCTTTCTTTTTGTTGATCCTTTCCAGTGAAATAATTGCAAGTATAGTTAAGTTTGTGCGTAATCAATATCCTCCTGCCAGGTTAAGGGGCTGTGATAACATGAAGATAGTCCCTCTCCAAAACAAATCACTGACACTTACTATTAATCATTTCTGAGGGTGTTTTTTTTTTCCAAACCAAACATAAGCAAGGCGTGTATTCTTTGTACGCACAATCATAAAGTGATCATTTGAGAGAGCTATAGATTATCTGTGTATAATACAATCTTTCATCAGAGGTTTATGTTGGATGGGCCACAACATTTTATATAAACTGTAAATGGTATATAGCTCAGCTGCATGCTGAGATGTATTGGTGAGTCTGCAGATTAACAAAGTAAATATATGAGTAGAGGAAAATACCACTTTTTCACCAAATAGAAGCCATCATCTTTCCAAAGGCTGAGTAAATATGCCGTTTCCAATCTGAAAACCACATTTTCAGTAAATTCTCAGAGCACAAATAACAAGATGCCACTAAAAAAGTATCTGTAACATTGGGATGTCTCAGCAGTCCTCCTAAAAACCCTTTTTCTCCCCCCCCCAAAAAAGGTTTAATCTACTTCAGTAAAATCCTATTTTAATTCATCCATTTACGAAACAGGAAAAAAAATATTATTTATACAAAATGGAGGTGACATATACAATGCAATACGTCCTGAACTGGCAATCCTGAATTAATCATAAAGCAAAAGTAAGTTAAAGTCAGTGTGAAAAGGAAAAAGTAAGAACGCAAGCTCCACCTAAATTAAAGAACTCTTTCTCTCCAACAACTTCGTCAGCAGCTTGGACTGTCATCAGGGGATAAATCAATTTGTGGCAGCTGTGGACAGCTATTTAAGTGTGAGCCCTGAATAGCTTAATTGGGAAAGTGCATTAAAAGTTGAAGGCACACAGTTGCACGCAGTTCATGGGATCCATGCAGGCCTGTGTGCGTGTGCACGGCCCTCAGAAATTGTGTGGCTCTTCAGAACCTCTCTCGCCCTCAGTACCTGCAGCCATGACAGCTTGTCTCTGCTCAACCATGCAGCTCCCAAATATCGTTGTTACCTGATTCGCAGAACTTTCTCAAATGAGAGGGGAAATGATGATGTGGAGTGGATTATGGAACTGATTTAAAAGTTAAATTTTAACTTTTAAGGAGAGCTGGGCCTTTGAGGACAAGAGACGAGAGGGCTGGTGGTGCAGAGCAGATCCAGCTCCACCAACAGCCTCCAAAAGCCTTGGGAAAGGTTCAAGAGATCCCACACAGCCCGTGGGAAACACCTCCCTCAGTCCTGCAGCTAATGCAGAATGAGATTATACATCCCACAGCTTTACCTCATCTAATGCAAACATTTCTATCCAAATCTCTAATTGCTCATTTTAAAACCCCTGACCCTCCAAACTTCTAGAAATCTTGCAGCAATGCATCCCACATCCATCTGCACAGCATCCATCTCCTTTCATCAACCTGAGACATGGTCCCTGTCATCTCCTTTGGCCGTCTCTATATTCTTGTATCAGCAGAAAGGGAGAAAAAAAAGGTATCCTCAACAATTTTCTGAGTGCTACTCATTATTTGATACCTCTTTACCATTTTCATTCTTGTTAGCCACAAAATTCATCTTCCAATCTTGACAGCCTCTCATCATGCACAACTCTAGCCCTGTGTCTAATCATTTCCATCAACTGTCTATGAACGTTTTATATTTCAGCTGTATCTTTTTTGAAATGGAAATGAATACAGTGTTCAAGGCAAAGGCACATCACCCCTTTACGTAACAGTATTCAAATATTTCAGTACTATTTTCTCTCCTGTATTTGCATACATCCTGTGCTGTGGTTTGCTTTTTACCAGTGGTGCTGCACGCAGAAAGTGGTTTCAATGAAGGAAGCATAATGTGATGCCAAACTCTTGGATTTGGTGGGTAGAAGTCATCTGGTTCTCACTGTTGTCACCAAGAGGTGGCTCAATCATTTCCTCCATACAGCAATTTTGCCCCCAAGAGGCTAAATCTTGTTAGAAAAGTACCCTGGGCACTGTCGGATACATTGATCACCTGTCCTGAGGAGAGTTAAGTTGCTTTATGCAACATCAGCACTTATCTTGGCGTTCTTGAGGGACCTGACCATGTCGGGACCACAAGCCAGGGCTGTGCTATCCCCCAGCTGAAGAACTCAGATCTTCTGCTCCCACGACTCCAGCATCCCAAGGACCAGGCTGTATTGGGCACTGCGAGAAACCAGTTGGTCTGCTCCCCGATGTTAACCATACAGCATGAGTAACAGTCACTCTGCTTGTGGGGAGACCGGGCATGCTCTGTCTAAACCCATTTGCTTTTCAATGCTTAATAAAGGGACTTTAAAAGCTGCTTCTTTACTTATGAATGGAAGTGACAAAACAGTATTATTTTTCCAAATATTGGAACCTCAATAACATATCGCACTAATCTCCTAGCCACAAAGGTATTTTATAACTAAAGCAGGGTGTTTTTTATGGGTCAGATGTTGTTGTCCTACTGTACCACAGCTTGTATCCTCCTGATACCACACATGTTTGTTCTCTACTTAATTTTTAATGTATGAATTTGTTTTTATATTAAAATTCAATAAAATTTTAATTATAAAACATAATATATCACACTGAAGTATATATATCTGCAGAGACACACATCTGTGGTTTTACAACAGATGTGTGTATCTCTGCAAATATTTAAGATGCAGATTTTACCACTAAAACAAGCACTTATCCAGGTTGTTTACAGCTGAAAATTTCAGGTAGGCCCGGGTCGAATGCCCCTAAACCAGTCCCTGATCTCAGTGGAAGCTGAAAGGTGATAACTAGACACTGAGTATCACAAGGGACCAGGAGGAAAAGGCAGAATTCGAGTCACAAGAAGCCAAAAGACATGGAGAAACTCTAACAAGTTTAACTAGTTTTTGCACAAATCTGTTTTTATAATCTGAATGCTGTCTAATTTGTTTGGGTTTTAGTCTTTACAGGTAAGAGCATCTTTCAGCCTACTTTTTCTGAACCACATATCCACCTAACCTTCACTGGCAGAGGAGACATGGTTCTATAGGTATCTCACGTACCATATGCACAGCGTATTTTGTGCAAGTGGCTCCCTGGCAGGATTCTGAATACTCTATTTCCTTTTCATCTGCCAACCAGGATTGATTCTACTGCTGCAGAAATGAATGGAATCCGTATCTGCCACGCCTGCCGTAGTCTAGCTGTTATTTGCTGTGCCACAGATACAAGATCAGAGTCTAACATATTCTTCAGAAGGCATGTGGGATGAGAGAGAGAATGAAAATAATAATGAGTGATCAAAATTTAGGGCTGAGTTCTGTGCTTATTTAAGGTAGTCTGAAGTTTTTTGCAACGGTCATGTAGAGGTAAATCAAAAGGAGCCCCAGTGGGGAAAAAAAAATGTTATGGGAGGAGAAAGGAACCCTATGGAGAGTAGGAATGCAGAATTTTTCAGAGCAAAATGCATCAAAATATTTTTTTCGGATTAAACCCCAGTGTTCCCAGTTTTGCTGGTGCAATTCTGGTGCTGATGGAGCACTCTAGATGTGCACTGCCATAAGCAGGTGCTAACCTTGGCTCATGCCGTGCAGGGAGGTTGCCCGGGGAGGTAACCTGAGCTGCACCGTGGCAGCAGCCCCCAGGGCAGCAGAGACAAGCCTCTTGCACGGTCCACACCATGGGTCAACCGAAAGCCATCAAGGATCTGGGGCTTGGCCAGCATGGAGGGGCCACCAAAAGGCCCTCTCTCAGCTCCTTCATCTCACAGCCAACTTTCAGTTTCTCAACTTACACTTTCAAATTAGAATGTGGAATATTTAAATCCTCATCTGAATAATAAATATAAATAAATCCCCATAAATCATCCAGAGGAGCCTACAACAGCATACGACAGCTTGCTCTGCAGTGCCTCTTAAATTGTCATCTTACACTTTGTTGCACCAAGCATTACCAACATTTTCTTTAAAGACAGATAAAATTCAGTTCCTGAAATGCAGCGTATTTTCCTATTCATTGCCCACATCATAAGGCTGACCCACATAATTTTAAGCGAGGAGCTGAAATCTTAACCAAACTCCACAGAGATTACATGTGATATTGTTTTAACTGTTTGCTGAACTCTTTATATTATTATTTGTCCTTAATTTTGGTGAAAGAAAGTGAATAAATTATCATGTTTCACCTGGGAGTATGAAATTCTAACAATGAGTTTTTAGCAATGAAACCATTTTTCGGGAGGGATAAGGGAGAAATCCGAGTCTGCGAGCAAGGTCTGCAGGTTGTCTACATGTTTAAAATATTAATCAGTTGGCAACCTTTCTCCTCTGGAACAAAAAAAAAAGAGGAAGAAGAAGAAGAAAAAAAGACACATTACATAGAGCCAATAACACTCACAACTTGAGAAACTGTAAGATGATCCTTTCCTCAGAAAAATCCATCACCAGTTTAACTCCTAAAACAGAGTTAGTTCTCGGGATTGCTTTTTTTAAACAAATGAAATAGCTGTTAGTTTTGTAAAAAGTACGAAATGCCTGATGCTAATGATGAGTTTCTGTCGTAATTGCAGCAAGCTGTCATCAACAAGAAATTGCAGCTAAGACCCAGCTTTGGCAGAACTCTTGGGAAGTACAGCACAAGAGTAAAATCTTCCATGTCAAACTTCTGCAGATGATGCAGATTTATGCTGTCTATTAGACTCCAATATTATGTGCTGTCATTCACCTTTTTCTTTCTTTCTTTTTTTAAAAATGCTATTATTAATAATCTCCTTGGCATTTACCACTCTGTGATTTCCTTTTTAAAATGATGACTGAAACTGAAGTTTTTAACACCATAAATAAACTAAAACCTTTCTGCTTCAAGAATGTCAATGCTGTTTGTGGGGAGCTTTCCCTTTTTTCTTGCCTTTTGCTTCTTTCAGAGAAAGCCTAAACACACCATCTTCTCAGATTTTCAAACATGACACACAGATCTATTTTTAAGTAACTATTTTCAGATGCAGAAATAAACTCTTTCCTTGTTCGTGTCCTTTTTTTTGCAAATATTATGGGAAAAACGCCTGATATGACGTTCCCTTCATTCTCAGCACTCTCAGCCAATTTGTTCGCTGCTTGTACTGAAGTCAGTGGGAGCTCTGAGTGTGCGACCACAACACACCAAGCCTGAAGTTTGGTCTTGCTCTGCCATCATGAAATGCAGGTAACAAATTGGGCTTTGGCACAATACTCAGTCCTTTGAAAATCACTGTATTATAGGTACCACTGTTTTGTAAACCATCATTTCTATATTTCTTTTGCTTATAAGAATGAAAACCAGACCCTCAAAACCCTTTGTAATTCAGCCTAGCTGCTATGAAATACAAATATTTCCATAATCCAAGTAAGAATTAAAAGTCAAATTACTTTATGGATTTATTTATATTTGTACACCAGGGACATCATCAAAACAGACCCCAAGAGCTGAAAAACAATTTTTTTCTTAAGCACAGTTTTTCTCCTTCAGTATTAGGTTAACAGGTTCAACTTTGTGATATTGCAAGCCAAGAGGGGAAAAGCAACTGTACTCAGTGAATTTAATGAATCCGATACTTGTGTTACAAGGCACCTAAATGCGTGTGAAAGAAGCGTAAACATGTTACAACACAGTTTTAGTGAAAATGTTCTTCTTGGACTCATCTGGACAAGTGTGTTGGGGAGATTTGCATGCGGCTGTGCCATGCCCCCAGTTCAGCACAAGCCGATGGTGATGCACCTAAATGAGCTCGGTCCCTGTGTCATGGGGACTGAGGGATCTGGATATGTTCCCCTTCTCTACTGCATATCTACCACACAATTTTAATCATGGCTTTGTGGTGAGTTTGCTTCTTTCTTTCAATAGCTCTCCTTTCACATTTGGGGGAATCTAGTCTTTTTACCAATTGAAATTTGGGATTACGTAAAAAAAATAGTGACCTTTTGATGCAGTCTACAAAGTACTCCCACTAAGCAGGCAATAAGTGAATCTAATAGACACCCCAACCCACGCCAAGTCCCATAAAATCAGGGTGTGAAGCATAAGGGAGAGAGGGATTGATATTAATAATTCATTCCAAGCAACCCCCTGGAGCAGTTTTACTATGATATGCTATGCAGAATGCTTCAACACACTAATTAATATTTTCAAAGTGTTCCACGAGCCCCTTTTAAAAGCACTTTTGCCATTCATTGAGCATTCTGCATTTTCTAAGGGAAAGATGAGTTTTGCCCCCCAAACCAACTGATGAACTGCCCTCTTCAACCGAGACTTTCAGAGCAAAGGAAAGCACTGCAAAGACAAACACTCACACCAAACATTTTACATTCACTAGATTAATAGCCTGTGCATCTCTGCTTTTCAAATCCAAAATTAACTGGAATAAATTATGCTCCCTTTGCAATACATGTAACCAAAAACGCAGGTGACCTCAAGAGATATCTCATAATTGCAGTGAAGAGTCCCTGCCGCATTTTCCTTCCTAACTAATACAGAAATAAAAGCACTGTAAATAACTTGATATTGATACAGGACTAACTTTTTCTTATGCACAGTATCTAATGTTTCTTGCAATGAGTTAGACCATACCTGTTATTTATTCACAAAACAGCACAATCCCTTACTCCAGTTAACAAGAAAATATAGCAGGGATTATTCTATGATGAAAACAGCAAAGTTTTATGAGGAATGGACTTAACCCAGTACTTGCACATCAGTAGAAAAATCTATCTGTAGCTGCACATCAGCGTAGGTCTTCCCATCATATTTCTATTAAATGAACTATAGCACATAAAAAAAAGACCCAGGGATAACACATGACCTGCTCATGCTCAAAAATCATAACAAAAGAATTTCTTTAGTAAAAACGAGGCAGAGCATACAATGTGAGTGAACTCTGCCCAAATGGTTGTTTCCTGTTTTGTACAAATAATCTATTTTTTAATTAAGCACTGACAAATTAACTAGTAAATTATTTTTAACCTCTGGCATGCCAGAGAATGTTTTGAAAAGGTGAAGGGTGGGGAGTGGTCTTCTAATAAACAAGACCCTAATCTGACACTGGGATAAGTTTTTGCAAAAATTGGTTGGTTTTAGATGGAACAGGTTGAGAATTAAGCTGCCTGTGGCACTAGGAGTGTGGGCCAAATATGCACAAATCTCCTGTGCCCATGCAGAACCCAGGCCCTCTTTGTCCTTTGACGAGCCAAACAGCACATTTTTGCAGAACACCTGCGCAGGACTCACTGCACCTCACCCTTGGGCAAATGTCAGTATTTGACCCAAAAGAGGTGCAGTCAGCCAACCTCTACTCCAGATTGCACGTTAAACTATCTTGACATTTATGAAAAGCAAAAAATAAGATTGCCCACCAGTTCGATGCATTCGTTGCTGTCCAACGGGCTCTGCAGACGTGCGGCACAAAGCAGGGGAGGGACTGCTCCTGCACACGCATCTACAGTGGTCCTGTCAATGCAAATATCAATAACCAAGATAATCGCGTTGATTCTGGACACTCCCTTGAGAACACCCTCAAACCGCAGCCTGGCCACTGTCAGATGTGATCCAGCACAGCGCTGAAGTCCTGCTGCCCACTGGTCCCAGGGGTTCCCCTTGCACCCAGGAGTGGTAAAACCAAGCCTTGCAGCCTGCGAGCACCCAGAAAACAGCAGAAGTGTTCAAAGAGAGACCAGGGGTGGGTGGTGAGTATGAGCCCATCCCACCCCTACCCACAGCACACCAGGGGAGGGGTCTCCTGCCTGTAGAGATGGCACCCCAGCACCAGCCCAGCCTCCTGGCACCTCTGGGACATGCACTACGCTGCTGTCCCTGGAAAGGGCTCCTTTTGTATGCAAGGGGTCAGAGATTTGTCCTCTTTTGCAACATTTGCTGCATCTGCCCTTGACTCGGTGATGCAGTGACCCATTGCTACCTAAGTTTTAAAAGGGGTTGCGTGCAGTTTGGCAAGGTTAAATGGGAGCACAGGCTGATTGACGTGGGGACAATGGACACGAGGGCTGCGGCGAAGGCCCTCCAAGCTTCACTCCTGGTCCAGCTGCTGCCCTGCTATGGATGGGCTTTCCCATCAGCAAAATGGTGATGTGAAACTCTCTTCCCTGGAAAAATGGGTTGGCACACGCTGCCCCCGCAGGGGTGGTGGTACTGAGTGCTGGTGGCTAAGACCTGGTGGAGAAGCTTAAAGTTCTGCATCCAATAGGTAGGTGATACCTTCAGGTGAAGAAGGGAACAAAGGAGCAAGGTCTTGTGTTTTCCCTGCCTGGAAAACATATCAGGTCAGCGACCTGTACACAAACCCAGGGCAAGCTGCTGGCTGAGCAAACACCGTGCACCGTGAGGCTGCAGAGCCAGAAAATCCTTCCAGACCCTGACCACAAGACCCAAACCCACCTGGCAGGCAGGGGAAAGGAACAGAAATTGCTTCCACGGCTGTGCTGGTGTGCAGTGATGTGCTGACTTTTCAGACAGGCACACACATACCTCCCAGACAGGATGATATAGCCATCAGGGTAACTGCACTGTGAAGAACAGGATCTGCCCCCACCACCCCTCCACCTCCTTCCCCTCCCACACGCACTTTAATATGGAGTAAATCTAGCACTCCTAGAAGTTGCCAGACTGATAGCAATGAATTCTTGTTTTTAAAAGACACTTAATAGCTAAAACTGTTCAAGAAAACAGCCCACACTCTGACTTTTGTACAGCTTAGGCTGTGCAGAATAAGCTACGAAAGAAAAAATATGACCTTTTTCCCCCATAAATGTCCGAACACGAGCTTGCTCTCGGACTGCAGTGTTTGTGGCCCTTTTGCTATGCAAAAAAAAAAAAAAAAAAANATGGGTGCATCCAAAATCATATTTCCAGCTGCTCTCTGTTGCCCTCCAGCCACCCCAGGGCCGAGCGATCCCCGGCACTGCACAGCGGGTGCGCGGTGCTGGCGGTGGCACACAGCGCAGCCCAGCAGGGCACGGCACAGGCACCGAGGCTGAGAGGGGCCAGGGACAAGCCGGGACATTTGGCCTTGGAGGGGGACTCCAAGTTGCGTGCCGTGTCCCCCCGGCTCCTTCTCCTTGGCTTTCGGCAGGGAGGGGGGCAAAAATAGATTTTGCATTAAGTGCAGAGTTAAATGAAATTGTTTGAAAGCTTAAGAGTGCCATCGTGTGGATAAGCGGCCCCTGCTTCCAGGGCCGGGAGCGGGGTCGAGGCACTTGCCCCCGCAGACCCATTTCCAGGGTGCGGCAGCGAGAGCCCCG
>VXAA01003686.1:946367-1029733 GCA_013399115.1 Anseranas semipalmata | reverse complement strand
CATGCTCCGGCATCGCCCCGAGCTCCTGTTTTTGCGTCAGTCGGCACCTGTACCACATCGGCGCTGATCCCTAGCACCGGGTCTGAGCGGGCCTCCAGAAAGGAGGCCGAGGGGAGACCCCATCGCTCTCTTCAACTGCCCGACAGGAGGCTGCAGCGCGGAGGGTGTTGGTCTCTGTCCTCAGGTGGCACCTGACAGGGCGGGAGGCAACGGCCTCCAGTGGCACCAATGGAGGCTTAGATTGGGTGCCAGCGAGAATTTCTTCATGGAAGGAGTGGCTAGGCATTGGAACGGGCTGCCCGGGGAGGTGGTGGAGTCACCGTCCCTGGAGGTGTCCAAGAGATGTGGTGCTCAAGGACATGGCTTAGTGGTGGACTTGTAGCATTAGGTGAGGGTTGGACTTAAGGGTCTCTTTCACTCCCTTAGAGAACCTGTTTGCACTGGCTTTGGGGGCAGCAGAAAACCTGCTGGGAGGAAAGACTGGCATGAATAAATACATAAAAACAAGCTACAGCATGTCTCTTAGCCAGTCCTTGATGCCAAATATGACCTAAAAAGAAGCTAACAACACTTTCAGGCATGCACAGAGCTCTACTAAATGCCAGAAATGCTAGCAAGGCAAACTGGTAAGGGAATAAGTGATCCAATTTCATGATCTGCGATGGCAATAAAAGTTCCCTCTCAGGGACTGGAGGATAGAAGCAAATCCTAAACAAGCGGCAGCCCCAAGGAAAGCCCAAACAGTTCTTGCGGCTCACACAAACAGTAGCGTAAACCCCTTCTGTTCCTGCCAGCCCAAAAAGAAAGCTTGTCGTGTCTTCCAGGATGTACAAATCTTCTGGAGGAAGATAAGAGGAAGAAACACACATCTGTAACAAGTCTCCACAACGTCAAGTAAAAATCCATTATCAGTGCAGATAATCTACTGGCAATGGCAACACATACTCATAAATCAGACAAAGCAAAATATTACTCTCATATCCGTTTGAGATGTTCAGGGAAATAAGGATCTCATCTCTTTAACTGACACAAAAATTATCTGTTACATCAGAAAAGACAGATTTGAATGTCAGCAAAAGCAACGAGGATATCTATTATGTTCAGCTTGTCCACAGCCTTTGTCCTTGATAGCGGCCAGTAGAGAAAACCTTACAGGAACGAATAGCAGCTTCTGCTGTGGTCAGAGTAGGGCATATAACAGACTTGTCACCAGAAGAGTCCTCTGGACGCCCACGCCACACCCCCAGGCACTGTTGCGAAGGAGAAGGGACACCAAGAGCAGACCACTGGCTCAAAGCACCAACACTGGCCAGACTTAGAGCATGCCGCACAACTGCAGCACTGGAAGCCAAACACTCTATTCCTATCTCCAAACTGGCAGGAAAAAGGATAGGTGAAAGTGCTCAGATGAGTCTGGGTAATGTACTCACACACATACGGAGGAATGGAAAACAACCACAAACACAGATTCCTGATACAGGTTGTAATCTTACAACTGTCCTATCTCTAAATTTAGGGATTTGTTGAAGATGAGAAGCAGGACATTAACACGTAAAACATGCTGGGTATCAGCAGAGTGTAAGATTCTTGTTTTCCCATCTGCCCTCTCTCAGCAGGGTAAAGGAATTCCTCCTACAACATATGAATGTTTTTCCATTTTATAGTTTTTCTACAGAAAGCAAACAAAAGCTCTCAAACTTTGGATTTACCAAAACCATCTTGAATAGTCTTTCAACAGCCACCCTTTCTGATAGTTGCACCAGCTGCACTTAGCGATGCCAAATAATTCATTGATGGATATCCAGTGAGGTTCAAGAAGTAACTAGAGCACCTGCAGTTCAAATCCGCAGGATGACTATATGTGGTTGATAACAGAAGTGCGGTTGCCAACTGAAACAATACTGTGAATGAATTACAGGTAACCAATTTAAGTAAAGCCAACATTTTTTCAGAATTAAATCCCACTGTATGATAACCACAGAATAAAATCATTTCCTGCCTCTAACATGCAACCTCATTCTCTGTCTACACTGGATCTTTGCAAGCACAATGCCTGAAATATGTAACTATAAGTTGCTATCACAAGGATGATGTCAAGCTTACAACCGGTGTCCAATGTGAACCACATCACTAAAGAGGAGCAGTCTGTGCTGGAGCTGGATTCATATGCAATTCCCAAGAAAAAAAACGTTGACCTCAAATTCTGAAGATACTACTGAACGATTTTCATTTTTGAGCTTCTGTGCTCCTAAGATACATCTCCATTAGCAATTTAGTGCACTCCCAGCCCAGGACAGAATTGCAATGCCTTTGAAGGTTTCTTGTCCCTAGAGTCAGCAGCAGTTTGAATTTTAAGTTCACCAGGAAGTTTTGAACTTACTGAAAAATGGATACTGCGGACTAAGTGGAATATACTGAGGTGCCAAAGCAAAAGTACTAAAGTAAATTAAGTGCTGAAACAGCACTATAAAGCATAAACAGAAACAAAATCTTAGTATCTGGCGTTCTCAGAGAAACATCCAATAATTTCTTAGGGCAAGCAAGAGGTGAGGAAAGCAATATAGTACTTGAAAAGTTACACTGATTTTCAGCTAACAAGCAAAATGATGATGAACAGAAGACACAGTCCTATCAAAAATGTAAAGAGTAGAAGATGGTCATCCACAGGGTCTCAGCTCTCCTGGCAGCCAAACATCACCGTACTCCCTAAGTGAGGGATACCACAGAAATGAGACTTATGAGTACAAAAGTGACAGATGGTTTATCTAGCAGAGAAATATCATGTCTGCTCTGGAACCGACCTCTCTTGAATATAACACTAAAGAATAAACCCTGATGGCAAAAGGGAATAATGCTATCAAACCTTCCAAATGTGGGAAAGGCCAAAAAAAGTCAAACACCCCATCATCCTCCTTCCCCAGACAGAGGGAGGACAGAGAAGCTCACAGCAGGCCAAAATTGGTACAGAAACTAGTTCTTACCCTGAAGCAGCCTGGATTCAGAAAGAGTGTATGACAGAAAGACAGTATCCAGTCACGTTTTACATGAACCAAAATATGACCAAAGCAGAAATGATCTTTCCCCTTCAGTTTAAAGGGCAGAGAACAAAATAATTGGCCAAGTGTTAGTGATATACAAAAGTCACATCAATGAAAACTCTTACAAACACTTTACACAAAGTTGCCTTTAACGTTGCTGTCATTTCATTTGAAGCGTTTTTAATGCACAATGATTACTTGTACTTCAACAGAACAGGAAAGAGGAGTTTTGTGATTTAATACCGTTCATAACTGATCACGTCAGAGTGACAGTCCATCTTCTAATGAAGATGAGCACTTGTCCCAGAGAATGTTTTGTTACCCAGAACCTATATCATGATGAAGATTTGGGGTAATAATGCATAAATTGGAATGCAAATGCAATATTTCAGTGGTGGAGGAGAAAAACTGAAGAATGGGGGAAAAAGGAAAACTCTCTTTGTGGGAAAAAAAAGAAGAAAACTTTCAAAAAAATATTAATAGAATACAAATTTTAAGTGCAGTGGTATCTAATGACAAGCACCACTGCAGGTGGCAGGGTAGTGAATTAATCCCTGGTTCAGCAAAATGCTTAAACCGTCACCTCGACAGGACCATTCACATGCCTCTGGGATCAAGTTCTCAAAGGGAAATTAAGTCTTGATCTTAAAGCATTGGAGTATGAGTCAAGAAACATACTTTTCAGGCTCTGCTTCAGCATAGGTTTCTTTGGGGTTCTGAACAAGTCACTTATGCACTCTGTACATCAATTACAACCATATAAAAGAGTGCATCGCTTCTGTGTTTAAGGATAAAACCTTATAAGCACTGAGATGATCTCTCAGGAGATTTTTAAGGTGCCTTATATATGGAGAGCTGTTTTTGGTTGAGACTACAATACAAATAAGAGCTGTTCCTAGATATTCCCAAATCAAGGTCAGCGGACCAGTTCTGCTACCACAGTCCGGAGAGCGTATTTTCTGTACCTCAGCAGTAGTCATTAAACCTGCTAATGGACTAACACTTCCAATAATAAAGAACTTGCCCTGTCTGCTGAATAACTCAGGTTCTAGTGAAATGAGTGGATCCATCCTGGCTGCAGGCCAGCTGAGAAGTAGAAAGATTTATGAAAACTCTCAAGAAAACGTTTCAAACAGCTGTAACAGAAAGGAAATCCATGCAACATCTGAATCACAGAATTATTACCCTGCCACTCCATACAGTATTACCAGGGTCCCTCCAGCAACTACATTATTTAATAGACCATTTAATAGACTATTACGAATCCAGTTGTCTTCATTACAGCAAACAGGCAAAATGCACAGATAATGGAGCTGTTTTGGGAGTGGAACAACTGCTTGGAACAAAAGGTGAAACAACACACTGAGCAAAAGAGAAGCCTCACAACTGGCAGAAGTAAGAGTGCATTATATGGGCTGAAAAACAAAATTTCAGATACTAAATAGCTTCATTCTTATGCTATCTCAGACAGCAAGCAAAAATAAATAAATCAATTAATATGAATAGGAGGGGGGAGGCATGTGGTGCTAATTACCTGATATACATCACATTTTAAAGTGCTTGAACAGATGTTGACCATTTTTTAGGATGAGTCAAGGCACTCTCTTTCTTCAGGACAACTCCTCCAACACCTGCAAACAATCAAGATGGAGACAAGGTCCAATGTTTCACATCACTCTTACCGAATACGGTGATTTAATATTTGTAGGGTCATGATTCAATCCCGAAACTGAGTGTGGATGAGCCACTCTGTATCTGATCCAAGGAGGTACTGAACGCATGCAAGAGAACAGAGAAAAGCATGGTCAGGAACATGCTGAGCGCTCAGCACATGGCAGCACCAGCTCCTAAATGAGTCCCACCCGCGGCCCTGCCAAAGCATCACGGGCAGTGCTGGATTCTGTGGCTGGCAATTACTGCGCAGCGCTAATGAACACGGTGCTCAGCCAAAACGGTTGAACGTAACACCGGCAGCTGGGGAAGTCAGGAAATGCTCTTCCGTGATGCAAAGCTTTCCAGATTAAGACAGAGTTCTTTTTAAATACTAAATTTGCAGCACTTTCCAAAGTGAGAATTGTAAAGAGATGCTAGTTAAGAAAATACTAAAATAAAAATTCACAAAGAATAACTCTCTTTTTAACAGTTTTCCAGGCATCTTGACTTCAATAACGACTTAGCAAACAACCCTAATTGAGGAGCAGCTTTCCCAGAGGTGCAGGACACTCCCTGCCTCCTGCTGGTGATAATACCAGAAAGTAGATTTCTTCCCCATTTTGGGGCAGCAGTGCTCACCTCCACAAGGTCTGCCAAGGCTGCATGGGGTTCCTGTGACCCATCAGGAAATACCATCTGTTATTTCTCCTCCCGTTCACTCCATGGGCAGCCAGCTCAGAGCCATGGCAGCAGTTCACCCCGATCCCAGTGTTCACGTGGTTGTCCATCCCTTACGAAGATCCTGAGTGTCTGCCACCGATGGGACCTCCAGTGTTACTTCTTGATGTGGTTTTTAATGAATAATTAACTAAATATTACAGTAATCCACCCAAAATGTTTTCAGTTTTAGTACTTCATAAAGCAAATTCAGGCTAACTTTAGTATTTTCTATACTTTAATGAAGCAAAATTCAGGGAACTTATAAAGTTGTACCTGTTTTTACAAAAAGACACCGTGTCTGCAGGGTAACGACACATCTGAAGCTTACAGAAACCTCTCTCAGTACTGCTAAGCAAATAAGAGATTCCACTGAAAAGCAGAGAGATAAAGTATGTTTAATACTCTTACACAAATCAGGGAAGTAGGTATTCCACATAACTCCAAAAGGAGTCAGAAAAACATCTAGCTAATTGAACTTATTTTTCCAGACCTAAAATGGTCACGCATTTTATGCCTGAACTCCCATGCTTTCCAAGTGTTGGGGTGCCCTGGGGTGCCTCGGGGCTGTGGTGGGTGCAGACCCATGCAGACATCCCAGGGCTGCAGCCACTGGAGATCCCACACCTGGGCACAAAGGAGGATTTGTTGTTGTTGTTTTTAAAAACAGTCTTTCAGAAGAGTTCCAAGTGGTTCTGTACTGCTAGAAGAAATCTAGCCACTAATCTTGCTTTCCCACTCTCTGTGGTGTAAATTAAAGCTCCTCTAGGACTGTTTACTTCAGAAAGACAACTTGTGGTAGTAACAAGCCATTTACAGCAATGAACCCGAAATAAACAATTTGGACATTTTGATTCTCCACACACTTCAGCTTGAAAGGGAAGTAAAATAAGCATGTGGACTTGCAGCTCTGCCCATGTGCAAACAATTTTAAAGACAATTAACCTTTCATTTATAAGACTAAAATATAGCACTGTGTTGGAGCAATCTATCATGCATGTGCTTATATCCAGTAGCTCTCACTTCTGAAGATAACTTAGAGAAAAAGCAAATCCACTCTTTCAGAGCCCCTGCTGTGTCTTGAAACAAACAGGAATCTACTATTATTCGCGTTAAACATGCTAATATAATCTGAACTGAAAATTGGATCACTAGGAAAAATAAATTCATATATGAAAATTTTACCAGAGCCATCATTAACACAGATCAGAATGTCTAATGTAAAGTGTGTGCTCCAGTGGTCTTAAATACAAGGAAGAGTATGTCCTGGTAAATTAGTTCTCTGGAGGCCAAAGTTGAGAACGGAATAAGAGCATATCTTCATTTTCAGCAAACATCAATTCTTTTTCATGGTAATATCATTAAACAACCCTGTCAATGCAGAATTTCTCAGGGAGCGTTCCAGGACAAAAGTCCTTTTTCCTCTGGGATTTTTATCATGCCAAGCAATCAATATTTTAGCAATGTTTCACCCATGTAAGTACGAGCCCTGCCACAGCAGGCAGATGATAACGTGTTCATCTTGGCAGAGCTCAGGGCGTTTCCAGGGTGGGTTGTCACCTGGTGCATCACCACATCGTAGTATGGGTTTTGACTTTTTCTTGGTTACAGGAAGATAAAATCACTGAAGAGGTGCTAAAACTAAATATATAACATACAGGGAGTTTTCCTTGGGACCATGCGTAATTCTCCTGTTATGCTGAAGATGGGCCGGGTGGGTTCATGGTAAACAGATGCACAATAAGAACGGGAAACCAGTGCTCACAGCCAGACCTCGCTCCATCAAGCCAACCAGGAAGGCGTGTTCCCATCTGGATATTAAATAAGGAAGCTGACCTCTGTTTCGAATGAACCCGACATCCAGATTTTACTATGCTAGCCACATTAACTAGGTTTTGCTTTTTCTAATTTCACAGTGCATCAAAACAGACACAAAATGTTCTAAATTACCAGTAAAAATTTGTAAGCTGCTCTAGAGCCAATGACCAAGCCTCATAATTTCCTAGGAAAAACACATTTTTCAGCAAAACTGAAAACACAGAGTGTAAAATTTGTACCAACACTTGCACCAGCATCCAGGGTACAGGTGCTGCCTCACAGAGCATAAAAAAGAGGAGAAAAAGGGAGGTTTTCTTACTGTGCAGTTGAGATTCAGCCTTCACCAGTTGTGCGAGACTCCTCACCTCACAAAATAATTTCAAGAGGTGGGTTTTGAAAAAGAAAAACATTTAAATTAAAAGGTGTCACCACCTGCGTGTAACTAAATGAACTTGCTTACCTTGTGGTGCCCAATAAACATTAAAACTTTGGCTTTTATTTGTCCCAGTTGTAATCCATGGAGTGCTACCATGTTTCTTTAACATCTGGGACTCATCTTATATCTGCTAATGACTCACTGGTCTGCAGAAAAGGCATGCTGAGGCACAGATGTGCGGTGTCACACGGGCTTAATGGCATGCAAAGGGAACAAATAAAAAGGTATGTGTTAACGATTAAGGGGGTAAGTGCATGCAGTTCAAAAGGTGGAGGATTTGCATTGCGAGCGGGGAGGCAGCCAGCAAAGTGCTGCAATCGGGAGCGAACAGGGCTGACTTCCTCACTTCAGCACAGTTATTAGGCTGGGGAATGGTCTTCGCCAGAGATGCGCAGCGCAAGGTCTCACCGTCTTCTACCTCCCCCATGCCAACAGCTGCATGTTGCCGCTGCTCGTGCTGCACCCAGCACGAGGCTGCGGAGGAGACGAATATTTATAAGCCATGTAAAGTTACGGTATGCAAGGACACATCAGTCAAATCCTATTTCAGCTAAAGAAAAGGCAGACTTTTTCAAAAGTGGTCCATTAATAGAAATTTGACTTTGCCAAAGACATGTATCTTTAAACCGCACCGTTGAAGAAAAGCTATTTCAACAAGTGCTTCTTTTATAATAAATACAAGGAGATTCGCAACCAGAAAGGAAATTGTATTTAGGAATAAATTTGTGTTAGGATTTTATTACTAATTCATTACATTCTTAATCTGAAAAATCCTGAAGCAGCACAACTATTTTAGAATTATCATTAATAATTACACTGATACTGAATTCTTTTATGCAAATAGTACAGTAGACTTAGAGATAGGACCCTTTGTAAACCTCCTGAGTGTTTGCAGGAAGTTTAATTCATTTCATATCTCCTCTAGTTTGCAAATGAGGTGTGAAACAATTGTCTGCTTCTAGAAGGTATCAGCATTCAAGTGCCACACAGAGTACATAGGCAGTTCTGTTAAGTTAACAGATTGGTGTATACTGTCATCCAATATATCCAATGTCACGCAGCCATCGAGTGAGGTCGTCCAGATACTATTAATTATTACAATTTATTGAGCGCTGACAGCGTGCGTGGCACCGTGCGGCTGGCCTGTGTCACTTGGCAGCGAGCCCGAGGGCTCTAGCTGCCCGCCGGCCCCACGGGAGAGGCAGCGAGGTGCGCTCCACCCGTGGGAAGGGGCCAGGCGCCGCCCGACAGCACGGAACCACGCTCACTCCCATCACTAGGAGCGGCTCTGCCTTCCCCAGGGAGGGACGAGCTCCTGAGCACACACACATCGGGACAGCTGATTAATGAGATGCTGGAACCGGCCTTCCAGATACCTTTTTTTTTTCTTTTTAAGGAAGACATCTTGTTGCCAAATATTTCTGTGAAAGAAACAAAACAATTTTGCTAAAGAGATTTCATTTGAATATGTTGTGTCTGAGCCTCATCCTGGAGTATCTCAGCTTTCGCATCAGTCTCTGCTAATGAGTTTAGCTCCCTGGGTAGTATGTGTCTGGTAAATTTTTCAAGAACTGATCATTAGCAATGTTTTGTATATTTTATTTTCTTGTTTTCACTGTATATAGAGTTGTCATTTTTAATTCATTGCCCACTGGAATTTTATGAAGGAAAACTTACATTCTCTTAAAAATAATATGAGCATGTTGGCACAGATTTTAATAGAAGCATGCTGTGCTGCAGGTGAAATTTTCCAATTCTACCACATAGAAGTTTTCCCACTACCAAGTACATGAAAAACCAGGTGACACGACCAGGACCACGCTGAGAAAGCACAACAGTTATAGAGACAAGAAACATGCTCTTCCCATGCAGGAGGAATATTGCACTGACAGGTTAGGAAAGAGTCCTAAATCTTCCATGCACATACCATGGGCACTGCAGTTTCTGAAGCACATCGTTACTTCTGGCCTCTGCCACCAGATTAGAGAATTTGAGCTCAGCAAATTGGGGATTTTGTTGGTGCAAAACCCTGAAAATGCAAGTTTAATCCTGATTTATGGGGAAAAGGGTAACATAATCTTCTTACTTTACGGTATTTAAAAGCAAATAGCAGAATCATCAAGTAGTTTAACCTGATTTAGCTTATTTTCTATTAGATTTCCAAAACAAGACTAAATAAAATTAGTGTGTACACACACAGTGCTTCTTTTCGTAATGGCTAAAGAACGTTTCTGGCAAAGAAAATCCCATGTTGTAATACAGTGTTATAATGTAATACAGTGCTCACCATTAATGCATTCTTACTTTTCACTTTACTAAGCCACTGCATCAGAGCACTGACCTTTTCCTATATGTCATCATATGGAAGTTATGTATGACCCGCATTTTGCTGCAGCGTCTCCCAGGTTGCAGCCGAGTCCCTGAAGTGCTAAGGGAGATCAGCCCTTCGGTACCACCTCAGTGAGCTTTCTGTTCAGCACAGGCTGCATATCCTGGGAATAAAACCACCTTTCCCCTCTCCTCAGCTTTCTTCACCCATTTTTTCCTGCAGAGAAACACTGAGCTCTGTGGAAGCACGAAGCACTCCAACTCCGACACCTTTCCACAACATGGAAGACTGGAGAGAAGTCCTGCTAATGAAGCCCATGTCTATAAAGCCATACAACTCAGAAGCTGGTGGGACTCTGCCATTTCTCCCTGCTCCTGAATTAGTCCTCATAACCACAAAGCTCAGGGCAAACTGCTCCTTTCTTACAGCTCCATTCATGGAGAGCAAAGCTACCTGTGCGGCGGGTTGCTTAGCTGCCTCCGTTGAATCTGAAAATCCTACATTCAGGGGCTAGTGTAGAAAACAGATTATATAAACAGGGCTGTTTTCAACACACTTGAATCGGCATTTCAGAAACCATTTTCTCTTTCCCTTTCACAGTGAGAGAGCACACAGCCTGGCTTGGGAATTTCACTGTCTAAAGCACCCCAGTAGTACAATGCAAATCAGCTATTATCACATCCCATCCAAGCATCTTCCCAATGTAAAGAATCCAGTTTTCAAATCTCTGAATGTGTCACAAACTAAAGAAAAGCCACCAAAACATCACGCAGAACACTTCCTGAATTTCTACTTGAAATCACAAACGTCTTTGCTATGATGCTCATTGATCATGAGGCCGAGCATTTAAAATATTGCAACAAAACATACTGACAACTCCAGTGTCTCTCAAGGAACATACAGAGCAGAACAATGTGGACATTTTGCCGAAAACTGTGCATATTATATGACAGCATATTTATCTGCTTTTGTTCATCCTTTGAAAACACGTTTTATTGTGACTAAAGAAGATGGATAGTCAGAATAAGTTATTGGGTAACTAAGCCCAGACACCAGAGGACAAGGAAATATTTGACATCTTAGTGGTAATTTTTAATCAGAAGACCTGCACAAAAAAAAAAAAAAAAAAAAAGAATACATAATAAAATGATTCCACAAGAGAAAAATGTATGACTTCAGTCTTACCCATAACATTATAAATGGATTTTGTCAGCTTGCAGTCTTACAAAGCTCGTTGATAGTAAATTAAATTTGGTCAGTTTATAAAGGTATTGCTTTCATGTTTCTCTCATAAGATCTTACATTCCTCCGAGGTTTGGAATCACCTTGCTTCTCCTAGCTTGTCTCCTGTCTTCTATTCTTCATTACACAACAGATGACCTATCAGATATTCTTCTTCTACTCCAACAGATTTCCCGTTGCCAACCTTCAATGAGAATAAAGCCTGCAAACCTTTTTATCTTCATTCTGCTGCTGTTTCCATCGTGGTTTTTTTTTTCCTAAAGATCGTTTGCCAGCACTGCTTTCTCAGTTTTACCCAGTGGAACAAGCAGTGTCTTCTGAACTGACAATTCTGACTTTTTGCTGCTTGTGATTTTTCTAAAGCATGACAACTACTTGCATGAAGACATGGCAAACCTTTTCAGATAAGGAACTCAAAAAAAAGAACAGCCTTTCAAAGAACAGTAGTGGTTACTGCAGAACGAAACAAGTCTCTTATGTATTAATTTAATCCAGTCATACCTTTTCCATGGCAAGAACAATTAGAATCACGATATTTTTAACACGTTGTGTTAAATTGCTTTTTTATTTTTTTTAGAAAATGTGCATTATTACACAAAATACAAAGTTTTTTTTAGCAACATAAAAAAAATAGTAGTATTTGATATATTTTATTCTCTATGAGAAGTATAAACTGAAATAGGAAATGGATTACTGCCATTATATTACAAGGAAAGGCAGGTCAGGGGCAATATTTATTAAAATATTATCCACCGTGTCCATCTGATCTGCCACTTTGCAAATTAATTATTGGTCTATCAGTAGTAATAGGCGGGCAGAGATGATGCCATGGTTGCTACTCTTTGTTGTTTCTTGGTAATTAAGCATAAAAAGGCTGACAAAGACCCAGCAGCATGCCCCGGCTTCCCGTCAGGAATAGGTGAAGCTGCAGAAGTGAAACGCATCCGCCCCCATGCCCCGGCTTTCCTCTGCCAGAATACGCTTGCTCCTGGCCGCCCATATGGCTAAAATGGGGGGACAACACACAGGGTAACACAGAGGGGTACCAGCACTTCTGCACATCGCACTGCAGAATACGTTTGGGCTTGATATTCCTTTAGCAAAACATCTGGGAGTTCTCCCTCTCTTCCTCCCCGCTGCTTTTAAATACTAATGAAACTGTAGCTCTCCACCCTTTCAGGGCTTGCAAGGTGTAGTGTCTATTTTTCAAAAGACTGTCCCAAACTATGAAGAACTAAAAGAAAATCACTGGTTTCTGAAAGAAAGAAAAGGGTCCTTGAGTCCCCACCTAGGACCTGCTTCTTTAAAGGCCCTGGTGTGACTAATCTAGCAGTGTGAGGCCAAGGAGGGAGCGGGGGCACCGAGGAAGCTAACGCCATGGAGCTGCCCAAGGCAACAGCAGCATGCTGGCAACGAGGCAGGCTTACAGTCACACATGACATAAATAAGCAGCTCTCAAGTCCACAAGCCAATACAGGTGGTCGCACCGAGGACCTGCTGTGCGGGCTGCAGCCTGGATAAGGAGGACGTGGCTGAAGGCCAGTCTAGAGGGGACTCGGGTGATGCTGAGGCAGTGAGGGATGCTGCCAGGGGAAGGTTTTCTCAGGTTTGCAGTTTGAGTTGTAAAAGAATTACTAACAGTGATGACCAAGGTGGTGTTTGTTTTGCACATTTCTCGATGCAGTTGATGGAAGTTAGAGGAAAAAAGCTGGATTCTTTTTCAGAGTGAAAGGCATTACCCATGCCTTTATCTCTGCTTTTCAGAGGGAGTTCTCATCAATACTCCACCTAGGTGAAACGCTATTAAGACGTATAGTACTGAGAACAGCAACTGCTATAAATGCAGCTGGAGGAGGGTAAGTCAATAGATCCTTACCTACCGAAACAAAACTATTTTATCCCTCTTCCATAATGGATTGGGAGAACAGCTATCAGGTTATATTATCTTATTGTAAATGTGAATGGAGGCAAATAGCCTTCTCCAGTGCTAAATTAAAAGGAGGATTGAATCAATATATGTGAGAAGATGAATCAAGTGTCCATTTCCTTGACCTGATAGCAAAAATCATGTGATAATGCATGGGAAGCCCTACTCTAACATTGCTAGTGTGTAACTATAGGGTTTTCACTCAAAGTCAGCAAGAGAATGAGGCTCTTCTGACTTGGGAAGCCAAAAATGAGAGCTGATGTAAAATGCATTGCAAAAAGAAACAAGCACTGTGAGTTCAACTATTTACCAATAACTTTAGCTCAGCAGCAAATCTGTCAACTCATTTGTTTTTCTCTTCTGCCAGATTGGAAGCAGTGCAAAATAGATCCTTTAAAATCATTTATTATCATATCTGTTATTGTTTGTTCATGCTGGCAGCATCTCCACCATAAGTGATGGCCCTGTAACAATTCCAAACTGGCTTTAGGAGTTATTTTGAAAAACAAAAGGCAGCAATCAGTAATACATCACCTGCTCTCTCCTGACTTGCCTAAGGCCAGGCAAAACAGTTTATAGGTGAGAGCATGCAATATGACTCGATCACACCTTACCTCCTCACAGTGTATCTTTCTTCTTAATGCCATCAACACCACTCATTGCCTTAAATTTTACACAGAATTAAACTACAATTGCAAAATGGTGCCATTGCCACTGCTGTTTTCAGCAGTACTGATTAATCTCACAAGCTTTTAAACAAAGTAGCAAGTTCCTCACTGAGACAAAGTGCAAGGGAAAAAGAGTTAAATGAGATGGTTATTGACATTATTAATGTATTGATTTTGGAATAAAGAGCCTCTATTCTGCTTCCAGTCCTGTCACAGACTTTGGATGTGACCTTGAGCTTCTCGCTTTCTTCATCTCATTTCCCTACCTGTACAATTGAGACAATAATAATTCCTCACCCTTCACCTTTGTGCTGCAATGGGCAACACAGATTATCTTTTGACAGCACATTAAAGTGCCTTTCCTGAACACGCTTAAGTATGACATAATACAGACATGACCTTTTCCTTGCACTGAAAATAGTTTTCCTTAAAAAATAAACATAACAAAAATCTATATGAATATGGCTTAGAGTCTGCTTAGTATTTCAAATAGCCTTACTATATACTTGTATTATTGGTATCTGTGATATAATCATGCAATAGCTGAGGTTGGGAGGGACCTCTGGAGGCCATCTAATTCACCCAGAGCAACAGTTTTGAGCTTTTATTCAGAGGTAGTAAAACTACACGATACATTTGCCATTGGTTAATCTGAAACATAGCCCAGAACAGCTCAAGAGAGGACAATTGTACATTACACCAGTGAGAAGACCTCCTTTTTCAGAGAAACTAAGGCCAGCTCTCTAATTCTGTCCACAATATTCATCTTTGTTTCAACCCTATTTAAGCAGCCTCTGTTCATCCTTTGACGAAATCCCTAGGTCCATGGGCCTTTCTGGAAATTCTGCTTCTCTTTCTCTTCCCCCTCAGTTATCAATTTCCTCTTTTGCCCTCTTCACCTGACTCTGATGAACATCCAGCAATGGACCTCGACTTCTTCTGATGGTGAGGTCAGTGGTTGAGCTGCCAATCCACATAGACAGTGTAATGTTCATTTTTACATAAGTGACTCTCAGACCTGCCTCTTTGGTCACATTTTGCCTCCTTTCATTGAGCCTTGCCTTTCAATCTCTCTTTTGACACCTATTCTGTCATGCTAATTCTAATTTAAAGTGACCAAACTTGGACTCCTGATGTGTCCTCTTAAGACACTCTCCTTCCTGAATTCACTGTCAGCCTTGTCAATATTCTCATCTCTCCTGTCATTCAGAACCATAAATGAAGTGGTCATCAATGATGGCATAATATCTTTAACATTTTAGCCAATTAACAGTGACTAGAATGACAGAGATATGAAGATAATGAGTATCTGTGCTATTGTTTGTAAATGTATCCATGCTCAGCGAGAACTTTGATTTCTTTCAGTGAAAAATGTTATCTTAATATACATATATAGTATGCATATAGTATATAGTATGGCTGTGCTAAATCTAAAATCTGGAAATAAAGCCTATTAACTATTACGGGTTTTCTGTAACTTCTCTGAAAAATATATTAAATATTAGCAAGGAAGGTTTAAAAGGGTCCCCGATTAGAAGAGGATGTTAATGGATGGTTTTTAAGATGAAACATGAAAGTTTATATGTTAGATGTGCACTTTTAGAAAGGTAATGCATTCACATCATCTCTATGCATATCTCATTCTTTCACAGCCCTAGCAAGGTCTTACAGAGGAAATAAGTTCCACACTGTATTACGGGTGGGAATGAAACTCCTGTACGTTCATACAGCTTTTAGCAACAGGGACCCAACAGTCACGTGCATGCTTCCACAATATCCAATAAGCACAGATGCTGTTAACCAGAACCTGCCTGGCTATACGTGTTTGGAGGGAGCGGTATCAGCCCTGCTCAGCCCAGGCTCTCGGATACAGACCTGGGAGGAGAGCTGAGCACCACACGCATCGACGAAGCAATATGTTCGTGCACCGCAGGATCTCAGCAGTCGTCATGTTTTTCCCTGATCCATTACCGTGCGGTACTGTTAGGCAGAGAGGGGGAAAGAAAAACTAATAAATCAGCAACGTGCAGGAGGGAGAATTTTAGACAATACTAGGTGAAAATATAGCTCTTTCCTGCAAAAAGTAATTGGTGTAAGGACTAGCATGAAGGATGCAAGCCTCTGAAGTTCTCTGCATTCTTCCCATATGCAACAAAAGTTGTGTTCCTTGTTATTAATGCAAAGTTAATGAACAGAAGTTCTTGTGAAAACTCTTATTTAAATATTTTTAAAAAAAATCACAGATACTCTAGTATCTCCCAGGTTTTATACTTCCCTTCCTACTTGCTACAACAGTTTTTTAAACATAATAATTACTGACTTAGACTGCCAGACTCTGTCATGTGGAGAAGCTACAAGACTCTTCTCCTGCTGCAAAACTGTCGTCCTGCTGCATCTCACACATGCCTTCTGGCTGTAGATGCTTTCAAGATCCCCCAAAGGCTTCTTCACTCTGTCAGAAAATAAGTGAGCATCTTGTTTCTGTGCAAGATGTTGTTTTCTGACTTTTTTTTTTTTTAATTTAAGGTCTGGAACAAACTAAGGCATTGTCTTGAAATAGAAAAAGCATACACTCTGTTGTGTGCCAGGTCTTGCAGCTGTTTGAAGAAGCATCAACCAAAGTTGTCGTGGCTGAGCTGTACTTTGGTTCAGAGGAGAAGAGCATTCAGAGTTCACGACAGGAAGAGATTCCCCCTATGAAATCACTAATGGCAGGTTTGCAGAGATTGTGTCAGTCCTGCAGAAATACTTAACATAGATCACACAAATTAAAGTCTTATACAACCTCAGCTGCCTCCATGAATTCAATGTAAATGCATCTTGAAACTCCAGATGATCCTAGGTGGTTGCATAAAAAGAGAGTAGGTCTTCCTAGATAACACAAAGGAAAATTCAGAGTAGAGTTGAATAATCTTTTCCGATCAAAGACTCATTTGGGATTCCAGCAATGTTGCCAGCACAAATGAAAGCAAGACTTGTCATATTTCTTACCAAAAAAAAAAAAAAAAGAGAGAGAGAGAGAGCACATCCCAGCATTGTCTATTGCTAAATCATTGGGACTTTCGTCTGGGCTGCAGGGACTCCAGTCTGTCCCTGTGATCTGCTTGATTCAGAGGAAAAAGCATAAAGGTGAAATTTCCTAGACCAAGATGAATAATCTGACCACATTGGTATTCTTGGACTCTCACACCCCGAGCATGAATTTCATCCTGGAATGGAGACATGTCTTCATACAGAAGTTTTTATCAAAACTGGAACTTCTGGCTTTTCTGGCAGGTGTGCCTCTATCAGGGGAAAAAGAAAAAGGCAGTCAAATAATTCCAGGCAGAGCAGTTCAAGAAGTCCTGCATAATGAAATAAAAAGCAGCTTTAATACATAACATTAGACATATTAGCTGAAGGAAATCCTGTTAGACTTCTCTAATTGGGTACTACTTTTAACACTGCAAACATAGCCCTGGTGATACCACCCCAACATCACCACGTACAAGTACCGAGAGTTTCTGTGAAAGTGGCAATTTGTTCATATGCAAGTAAGTAAAATGCTGCATCGGAAGAATTCAAGTCAGAGGCCGTGCAGCAGCTATGGCTGGGCTGCAGGGAGGCCGTGCCAGGATCTCAGAGGCAGTGGTGGCCCTCGGGGGTTCAGCCCCTCCTCATATAGGGCTGCTGGAGCGGGGCAGGGGCAACAGCCATCCGCCAGCCAGCACTAAGCCTGTTTCTCGTCCTTCCATAAACCAAAAAATATACGCAGAAAAGCTGTAGCATCGCTCATAAAACTTGTGAAGAGCACTTAAGTAAACAGCTTTAGAACCTATATTAGTTCAATCACCAAAAATAAAAAATAAATAAAACAAAAATCAAAGAAAAGGGAACTATCTGCCCTGCGGCAATAGTTCATTGTGTGTTCATCAAGAGAACTGGCTTGCAGCCTTTAATCAGCAACTTACTTTACACTTATTTGGGGTGAAACCTGTGTTAAAAACAATGGCTTCACACCTGGACTCAGCCTAGCCTGCAGCAGCTCCCACTGCTCACCTTCGCATCGTCCTTGCTCCCCTCAAACCCGCCAAGCGCAGTTCGACACCGCAGCCGCCTCCATTCCCCCAGCGTGCTGCAGGATTAGGGGGTGAGCGGACGGAGGCCAGCACCCTCCCTCCATGGCCTCCACTCCCCCAGAGGCTCGTCCCCTTGGTCGGACAAGGCTGCGGCAGCTCCCAAGGCTGGGGCTTACTTTGTCGTACTTCGCTGGCAGCCAGCAGTGCTACCAGGCTCTCGGTAGCTGAAGCTTAAAGGCAGGCATCTCGCTGGTGCACTAACAAAACCCTTGTATCTGGTCGCATTAGGGCTGCTGCTGGTTGCTGCTGTGCCCTGGAGCGGGTGTGATGTCGTAGAAGAGCAGCTGAGAGCAGCCCATAAATACACGCTTGCAGTTTATTCCATATCGAAGCACTTTGATTTACTTACGAAATAAAGTATCTTCTGTTGCTCCATTCAAATGTTATATACAGATTTAATCACAAGCCCCATGGTACTTGCTGTTTTTCACAAAGCTGTGCTTCTGTACATCTCAGATTCCTTTTTTTTTCCTTTAAGTACCCATAAGGTTAAAAAAACAACACACCAACAACAGAAGCAAAATACAGGGATGCCAATGACATTTTTCTCTTTACAATCTTATTCTTAAGCCAAATGACATGATCTGGGGGACTCACCTCAATTCCTGAGTGCTTGGGATTGCTTGTGCATTATGAGACATGCTCTGTCATTGGCATATAGCACATCATAAGGATTTGAATACCACAAGTGACTCGGCAATGCAGTAACAAAAAGGTACACAGTCTGCTGGGGGGAAAAAGGGTAAAACAAGGAGGAAAGGAACAGAAGCAAGCTCCTGGATTCAATTTAAGAGAAGAAAGGGGTCCCTTGAAAGCAATAAGAGCTTAGTAAAAGGAGTAAGGAGAAAAAACTTTAAAAAAAAAAAAAGGTAAAGGTTGAAACAAAGATTTGAAAGGGTCACACTCATGTAAAGATGCTTATCTAAACCACCAAAGCTTTGTCAAGACTGAAATTCTGAACCTTCTGAGATATCAAATCCATCATTCACTTCCCTGTACTCCAACCACATTCTCGACGCTTCCCCTCCACCTTTCCAGCCCCCCCTCACCAGCTGCTCTCCAAAACACTTATCAGTCCCCAGGTATGGGAGCTGTGACTCAGCTTGCCCCCTGCTAGCAGGCCTCCAGGATTTAGCTCAGAGAGACCTTCTGCAGCGGGACCGCAGATGGGAAGCGCAGGAGCTGTGGGGCCGGGTGCTGGAAGGCAGCGCCAGGAGCGAGGAGGCAGCAGAAGGACAAGCAGGTGCAGCAGCGGGGCTAAAGCCTGCCCAGCTCTGTCTGCTTCACTAGATGCAGTAGACTCAGGAGAGATTGCACTTCCTGGCTCTGTTGTTCCTAAAAACATATGCATGCGCGCGTGTGTGTATATATATATGTGTATATACATATATTCTAAAACCATGGAGGATAATTTGTGCAAAAGGCAGTATAAGAAAAAGTTTTCACATACATTTAGGATGAACATGTTGTTGTGGATTATTGAGCAGATAAAGAGATAAAAGCCATAGCAAATCTTGGCTTTTCTTTTCCGAAGCACTTTTGGATGTGTTTCTCTTTGCTGGGGGGTGTCTCTAAACACCTTACTGAGATTCCCTGGTGGCTTGGGGTCATCCATAGATTACCCAACATCAAAACCTTCTGGTTTCCTTTAATACATGTCTTCTTCAATGGTATCAAAACTTCTTGATCCTTGGAAAGTGTACTGACAACACCTTATCTTAGCATAACCTCTGGCCTTGGATAATTACTGATTTTCTTCATAAACACTGTAAGTGAATTTGCACTTAAGACGGACCATACGTCTGAGCTCTCACTTTCAGACAGCCTCTTTCATTCAGCCTCCAGGATTACAGTTTCCAAAAGCATTGTTGGTAGTCATTTGCACTGAATCCCCTGAAAACTCCTGCTCCTCTCTCTCACATCTTGCTTACATTTCCTAAACTGTATTTTTGTGCTTCACACACTGTGCCTTGAAAAAATCCATTCCAGAAGCACTTTTCTAAGGGTACGTACGGTGCCACTTTCGCTGCTGTGCTAATAGCTACAGGCACGCAGCAAAGCATCCGCCGCTCCCCGCCTGCATTAGCCACGGAGCCTTGTTTGGGGGAATCCTCTGTGTTTTGATGCGTTCACCAGCACTGACTGCACCACAGACAGCCTAATTGCGATTTGGCAGCTTACCGCGTCGGCGGAGGGAAGTTCGAGAGCAGGTGTAGGATCCCCCGGGCACTGCTCCTGTGCCTCCTCGGTGACTCACGCGTCTCCCGGCCAAGGTGCCACCACGGCCATGTGCGGGGAAGAACCAGGCTGACAGCGGCTGGCTGGAGAAGGATGGACGGACCAGTCCGGGAATGTATTTGTTATTTTAAGCAGTTTTGTCTTTCTTAAATATCTGGCCATAGTCAAATTTTGTGGACAAACTCAGCCCTGCTGTAATTAGCATATCATTTACCTATAAATTTGTTTCTCAGTATACCGTTCTTCCTGCCAAATGCCTATTCCTAATCCAGTAATCATAACTATGAAGAAAAAAAAATAGATTTATGATATGTACCTCGTGGCAGTGCTTTTTCCCAATGCAGATTTGCAACCTGAAGTACATTTCCTTTACATAGCTATGGTAATCATCACCCTCACACGTTTGGGGAAGATTGTGTCTGGTTGCCAAATTTGCAGGTCAAATCTACATCTATCAGAGAGAAATGGACACACATATTTCCATCAAAAATCTAAGCCAGCAGCAGTCAGGTGGGTGAGACAAAAACAGATTGGAGCCAGGGAGGGACCGACCCAGCGCCAAAGGGCATCTCTGGGAGCTATCACGCTGCCTCCAAGCCTTGCTGGACAGAGCCACTAGTGACCAGGTGCACGTTACCCTCAGCTGCCTTGTCGTAAGTTGTAGCTGAGCTCTGGCACAAGGACGCAGTCAGCTTTTGAAAAATGAGTAATGAATTACTACAGCGTCCTTCAGCAAAAGCATCACAGGAACAAAATACTGGCTACTGGACCGTCGGTAAATATGTCAAAAATGGGAGCAGACACAAAACTTAGGCTGTTAGGGTTTAAGTCTCTTCTCTGTCTTTCCTGGAACCACAGCTACACCCCACTGCAAAAAACCACAGCGCAGGGCAGAAGGAAAAGACGCTGTGGAGCCCTCTGCACTTGCAGAGGTATCTGGTTAAAACATAGCCACATGACAGAACCAGGTTCAAGGTATAAAAAACCCAAGGATTTAAAACTTTGCTCATATATATTCTTCAAGTGGTGTTTAATACTGCTTCTTTTGTTTGTTTTGACAATGGATCTTATCTTTTGGTAAGGGCTGTGTTCAGGACTATTATTACCCTATATAAAAGCCTCATAGTCTTTCTTTCCACTTGTTCAGCACACCAGAGTGGCATAGCAAATTTAATCGAAGAACGCAGCTCCAGGGAGAGCCTTTTGAGACTCTCCCCTTTTTCATAATGCTGTTATCTCCCCTTCCTTGTGTTGGGGATGCATAAAAATCACAAAAAAGTCATTCTGAGTATATTCTTCCTGATAATTATTGTCAGACTCCGAGATAAGTACCCTACGTGATGTAATGTGTGTTAGAACCGGCTCTCTGAATGCAAATCCTGCAACTCTTATAGGCCCAGACAATGGTAGCCCTAAACACTAGGGCCTAGTATTTTGCCACAGACAAGAGAGAGCTTTGATTTTTTGTGTTTTGATAAGGCACAATCTGGGTGCCTTTATCTCAGCTGTTATATTTAAAGATGACATTCTAGCCTTGCAGCCTTGCCTATTGTTTTGACCCTGATTATCTCCAAATGTTGTTGTTTAGTCAAACTCACCAGTTTAATGAAAGGCCTGCTCCCAATTTAAGGAAAATTATTTAAATGCAGAGTATCCTATACACTGTGGTTTCAAAAAGAACTAGGCGGTTAATCAAAAGTTAATTGTATAATTCTCATGCAGATTAGGGCCTCTTGCAAATGAATCCCAGGTTGTGATTATTAAAAAAAGGGAAAGTGCTGGAGAAATGCACAAGGGTCTTCAGTCTGGTAAACAATCAGCTAAGGTTTAATTTGTGGTAAACAAAGTGCTGATACACTAGGGGTCTCCAAAGGAGACAAAAAGGTGAAAATAAATTAAAAAACAACATACAGATATGATCTTTTTGTTTTTAGGCATCTTTCAAAAACACCAGCTAAATGAATAAAAAGTAATCCATTAATATTTACTGGCAGCATCCTGGCAATATGCAAATGATAGCAGTTGTATAATTATACTCCAACCCTCGGACAGGGATCTTGATCACGAAATGTCGCCACCATCTCCAATAAATACCTATGTGGTGCTCCCAAGTACAATAAATGGCTATAATGAACAGTTTGATTAATCGCAAGCTGTTTCTCTATATGCCAATAAACAACCTTGGCAGAAAAGAGCACAAGTGCTATGTTTAAAGCCTACACATATGCTTTGAAGGTATCTGAGCAAAGGAAGAAACTAGTGATGCTTTTCATGCCAAAAAATCATTACTAAGTTAAAAAACAAAACAAAAGAAAAAAAAAGTTGTTGAAGTCAATCTTTAAAGCTTTTCATACTGAAGTGGTGAAAATTATACAGACTGAATTGTTTTTTACTAGAGCTATTTATGATGAAGAGTAAGTGATGGCGACACAGTTATGGGAAGGCCGGATGTGACTGCAAAGCCCACTGCTGTAGAGCTGTCAAGGGGGACAGTAAGAACCAGAAATGCTCGTCTGTCCACCAAGAATTACTCTGTTATTACCTTATTCATTTACTGATGACAATATGCTTGTCCTGTTCAAGCCAGACCCAGACCAAGCATCCCCACACCAAGACACAAACCGCCACTTAAGCCCTCACCCCACGGGGGCAGACCGGCAAGCTCCCAATCCCTGTGAAACCAGCCCCGAGGGACAGACACTTTTGGAACGGTCTTCAGTTTAACACAGGGTCTCAGACAAACGTTCAGCTAGCCCCAGCCCTTCAACACGCTCCGTGGGGCTCACGGGCAGCCCCAGGCCCGCGCTGTGCCCAGAGCTGTGCATGGCAGCTGCCCCGCGCAGGCAAGTCCGCCGTGGGACACGGGCACGTGCTACTCACCTCCTCGCTTGTCAGTTTGTAGGGGGAATCCGATCATAGTTTTTCTCTGTGATGAAGAGACCTATCCTTTGGCTTTCAATTAAGAACAGGATCCTCAGCCAGATACCCGTGAATTAAGCAAAAACTTCAAATATCTTCTTAGCTGGCCACACTCAGGCAGACTGAACGGTCTCCTAGAAGAGGCTTATATATATTTGGATAATTATATTTATACTTGCACAGGCTCACAAATATAAATACATATGCATTATGCATACATATGTATACTTATGTATGTATAAAACTATATTAATAATTTTCAGGTATTCTGCACAAAGCAGATTTTCAGGAAGAAATGGCACTGCTATGACAGCAGTCACAGTCAGATCCACAGTGAAAGCATTAGCAGAACATGCAGAGGTTTTACCAGAATTTGGCACAGTTTCTGAATGCATGAAATTAAATATGGAAGCTGGAAAGTAAACAGGGACTAACCGTAAGAAACTATCGTTCTACCTTCAGTAACAAAATGCTATTGTTAACCACAGTTTCAAGAAGAAATTGATATAACACATTTCTAAATACGCAGAAATTAAAAAAAAAAAAAAGAAAAATCTGCAAAGTATGAGGATTTTACAGAAACCATTGCAATATTTTAGAGACTATTTATATAAAAGATAACCACCAAAGATAGCAAGCGTCCTATAATTTGTGCTGCAGCCTTCATCTGGAGGTGAAGGGAATGAAGGGAATGCTGTCTGACATTAATTAGTAATTAAGGCACACATGTATTTGCCAGTAAATTGAAAAAGATTACTAAGAATCAAAAAAATTGTCTCTAAAGGGGGGTTTATTCCCCCCCCCCCTTTTTTTACAGTATTATTCTTACATTTTATTTTGAATGGAAAACAGGAATAATGTTGCCTTACAAATAAAAACCTGGAAATTATTAATTGCCCATTATTAGCTTTAAAAAACAACAACTTTCAGTTCCATATATGTATATCATCATAATTAAAATAATTTCCCAGGGAGCTGAAGTCTGCCTGAAAACATTTCAAAACTGCGCTATGGTACTAATGCATGCAGCTGTAGGTACTCTTGAAATGTGCTACAGCCAAATAACTACAGCAGGAATCTGCTGCGCCAGGTCCTCTGGATGGAGCTTGCTTCACGGTGACCTTTGCAACCACATCTGCAAGTCATCTGCTACCACCTGACCCCATGTTGTAAGAGCAGAAGCAAATGACATTCCCTGCAAAAAGCAGGGAACCTGGAGCATCTCGAGGCACGGGGCCGCCATACCGGCTCCTGGGGCAACAGACGTGCCATACCCACTGCACACAGAGTTTGAGATTATTGTTTCTTCTAACAGAGGAACCCCAGAATATCAGAGACCTTTAAATAGTATTGCATGGGGTGCAGGTAAGGTTAACGTTGGCTTTTCACATGTTTCAATCAGACCATCACAGATACCTAATAAATCTTACATCAGAGAAAGACTTTTGAAACTAAATTGTTCAGTAATATGCATTTTCAATCAAAACACAAGGGAGACTTTAAAAATTTACTGAGCATAAATAAAATATTTGATCTTTCCGATTCTTATTTTCCAAACCCTTACAGACACTTCATACTAATATTGACATTAAACTTCAATATTGATGTAGGAATGATGAAACAGAACTGTGCAGTATAAATATTTTAATAGGATGCAGTGGGATGTTTCCACAAAAATGAGTGTTTTTCAAGGCATGCTCAGGCTTGCTTCCCCACTAGTGTGACATGCAAGTGCAGGGTGGCTGTTTCCATGCCTGACGAGGTGACCACAGCCCCATGGTTGTACCCGCAACCTGCACGCAGGGCAGCAGCAGCAAGTGCCAGATGAGGCTGTATAGCAAAGGACAGCCAGGTAGAGCTGAAACAGGCGAGCCTGAGGCAGCAAAAAGGCACATCTGGAGGTCAACATCAGGCTTTTAAGCAATGTTTGCAAAAGTTTCACACAGAACAGAGCTGGCTCCTCCCTCGCCCTCAGTGTTGTTGGTCACCACTGCTCTCTGGCTCCAGGTGAGTCTGCAGAGATGCTCAAAGAAGGCTGCAGACTTCTCCCCAGCTGCAGCGTGCATGGCAAAGCCCAGGAGCAAACAAAACATGCCCCGTGGATGCACGTCTCTGGTGTGGTCCAGTCCCACGTACCCAGGGCTGTGTCATTCATACTCCTCAGGTGAGTTGAGACAGCTACAGAGAGTTATAATTCCTTCTAAAGCACATTAGATGCTTGCTCAGCCTAAAAAGTAAAATCACAGTCTCCATGGCATGTGTGTGTTTTTTTTTTTTCTTGAAAAACATCACATACTTCATTTTGGTGTCATTTTCTTTTTTTTTTTTTTTTTATGAAAGTCCCCTTTTTACATTTAGGCATGTTTTTATTTCATTGTGGAGGAAAAAGCAAGTGATCAGAGCCAATGTGGAAAAAATAGTGTCTAATCTACTTCAAAAACAACAACAAAATTCAAATAATTAGAGCCAGGTTGCATGGGAATCATTACAGAAGTCAATATCCAGCACCACAAAAGTATCTACAGATGGTCACTAGTAAAATAAGGAACGTGAGAACTCAAATACGGTCTTTCAGGGGGAAAAAAAAAAAAAAAAAAGATTGTGACTTTTCCTTGGGGGAAAACAAAATGAATCAAAATTAAATTCTTCAATTTTGCTATGAGCTTGCTTTGCTAATCAATATCTAAACATACAGGCTGGGCTGCAGGGTAAGCTCCTCTTGCCTTTCACATAACCAGGGAGACCTACTTTTGAGCTACACATACAGTGAACTCAAAGCAAGAATTTGTCAAAGCAGGTGTTTGAACGGGACATAGCGTATGGAGTAAACAAGGAGTGAAGGAAGTAATCACAGCACCTCTCCTGCCGCACCTGCTGGGCCAGGACCATGCCCCCAGCACCCCCTGCTCAGGTGCCAGCCCGGTGATCCCAGAGCTCCGACGGCCGCTCGTCCCCCGCCAGGGCAGGGCCAGCCGAGCGCGGGGCCTTGCCCAAGCCCATGGGCTGTCATCCTCACGCTGCACGCTTCCACTGCTCGCCGGCACGCTGCTCAGGCTGCGGGCTCTTCCTCTTCAAGGCAGGAAGGCCAGGAGGTCTCTGCAAAGGCATGCGGATATTTCTCCGGTTTTCTCACTTGGTCATGACTAAAACATTCACTTCAATCAGTGCACAGAGAGTGCAAATTTTTGGGTGTTGCCCAGTGACAGGAACCTGTGCATTAACAGCAAACACATCAAAAAAATAAATTCAGGAACTTATTTGGAGTTTAAATTTGTAGAGAACTCCTCAGTCATGCAATTATTTCAAGTGAAGCCGAAGAAGTTGGTTCCCCAGTTAACCTTGGATAACAAAATTAACTCAAGAGAACTCTTCCCACATCCTCCTGAGAACTTGTTTTTCACACCATGCCTTTAGGTATCCTACGGCATCCAGCTAAAGACCCTTCTTTTACTGAGCAAATGGGTCTTTGCCTTCTGTGCCAGCCTACCTATTAGCAATGGAAATGTGCCTGTGCAGGCACTGTTTCTACCTAAGAGCAAGTCTAACTAAAGTCTCCAATAAATAACTGATTGCACTCACTGCAAATTAAGAAGAAAGTTTCTATCAGCATAAATATTTAGAGATACATATCATACTGCCATTTCTACTGCATCTTTTTAAAGTGGACTTTTAAGGTACAATAGGAAAGTCAAGTAACAGAAGGCGGCAGATCAGTTGTTAGCAGAGTTATTCAGAGCACTTGAAAGTAGAAGCATCTTGGTCTGTTGAGGGTTTTCTACTCAGTTTCACTAGGTTTGTCTTGAAGTGATCAATATTTGCAGATATGCAGGCAAGCAAGCAACAAGCCAGCCACATTCTGCCTACAGAGGCAGAATTTAATTGCAGAAGTGGCAAAGAGAAAGGTCCCAGACAGAGACCACTGAGCAACCAGCCCTGGCCACCTGAAAGCTGTCAACAAACCTCCTGAGATCATTGGCTCTGCAGAGCCCAACAGCGCAAACGGGGAGTTTGGGGAGCCCCTGGGCTGAGCCATACATGGGCTGGGACCTCTGCCTGCAGAGCCATGTCCTAACCACAGGCTCAGCAACCCCAGCCTTGAGTTTAACCTAGGCACTTTCCTTCTGCTTTACCTGAAAGGAGGCCCAAGACCAGTGATGTTCTTACACACAGGACTGCTAATTCACCCATAGTGCCTGATGGATGATAGCAAAAGATACTCACAGCAAAATCTGATTTTTAGATGAGGAACCCCTTACTTCATAGAATTTTTACTAATATTTTGCCTATGGCTGAAGAGAATAATAGCTGAAATAAAAGGGGGAAAAAAAAAGGCAAAAATTAACCTGGAGCAAACTGTCACCAATTTCTTTGAAGTCCATGAAATTAGGCATACTTCATCCAAACAAGTGTTAGGCTTGCAGCCCTGGGTCTAGGGTATGGTATTGAAGTGTGCCTCAGAGCATAGTCTGTGGAAGGTGGCCAAAGTAAAGCTAAGTGTCATTTTTAATTCTCTGAAGCCTATTTGTGACGTAGGGTTGAAGTCTTTTGCAATCTGTGACTTCATATATGCATAAACATGACCAGTTTGGCACAAGTTTGGGGTAGGTTTTGGTTGTATCCAGATATCACTCCAAGCAGCCTGAAGCAGCCAATATTACTGTTATTTCAGCTAAAGAATAACTTCATTACCTGGTAATTAAAAGCTGGACAAATGGAGGAATGCTAAGCACACTGCACAATACTTATTTGGCATATCTATAAAGGGTTGAGATAATTTTCATGATTTTATATTTATCTCAGGTTTTAAGGCACGGAGGTCACCTACGCAAATTCCTCTACTGTTAGCTTAAGTGCACAAAATATGCAGAGGCATCAAACCAGTAATTTATACTCTTCTATGAATCAGTCACAGAAACGGTCAATGGCTGTATTCATGAATGTCAAGACTGCAGAAAAAACAGGCTAGACAGCAAACATAAATTAGAATTATAAAGCATTCAATGATAAATATCTAGAAGATCCTGTTTTGACTTGTACATTATTTCTCCCATCTATTAGATAACAGATCGGTATTTCTGCTATCGCAACAAAACTGGAAATACTTTTAAGCTCATACAAAATGAATTCAGCTGTACAGCTTCATGGATGTTACATTTTGTGTAACAACCTACAGAGGAGTCACTTTACTTTAAATGAATTAAAGATGAAAAGTGACTCCATGACATCACCCTGACATTTCCTAAGATGGTAAGAGCTAGCTGATGTCACACATATTCTAAGTAAATATGTTGAAATATATTAGCTAATATTTTTATCTGGACAGCAATCAAATTAAGTCAACAGAAAACAACATAGGTTGAAAGCAAATATTTCCATTTTTACACCCTTGAAAAAGAAAGAAGAAATTATTTATAACCCTGCAATTTTTACACGTGGGCAAGACCTTCTCTTTAGACTTTAGGAAAAGGAAAACAAGGAAAGCATTACAAGCAAGTTTATTTTTCAAGTCTGCACAAATCCAAATTTCATAGGTGTACAAGCCAACATACCCAGAGGACCATGATTCATAATTCTATCTAGAAATGGGCTAAGTATCACTTGTTCTAATGTGAACATTGCAAGAGGTTGGGAAAAATACCAGATGCCTTTTTTTGGTTTTGTTTTCAGAGGCAGACACTGTTTCTGTCTCTCATCCCGGTCCCACTGTGAACCACATAGACAAATACTGGCACTTCTCAAAATTGCATTTCACCCAAGCCTAAAAGGCAAATGGCAGTGACTTTGCAAACCTAGAGAGACTCATTCAGAAGAGTTTGAATCTCTGTCAAACAGTTTGCTGCAGCTTTAAATAATAAATAACATTTTCCACATTATTGACACATTTGTCATACAAACAAATGATGGGAGAGAGCAATGCCCATCTCTGACTCCATGAGCCTCAAGGCCCCCATCCCTCACCTGTTGCACAGCAGTGAGGTTAAATGCCAAACCTGACACTGGGTGGAAAGCTGCTATTATGGTTTTATCTCCTTTTTCATGTTGGCTTCATGCCCAATTTTGTTTTCAAAGATAAAGCATACTAGAATCCTTACATTTTAGCAGGAATATCTGATACTATGAGGAAATTACAGCTACAGCAAACGTGGCAGCTCAAGCTGAAGTACGACTGTGATTACAGCCCTCCTAACTCAGGTGCTCTTAATTTTCCTCAAATTCCCGTGGGACTGAAATTTTCCATGTTAGCTCTCCACCCAGAGGCAAACAGTTTGTTATTGAAGGAGTTGACAGAATCTGTTTTGCTTTCTGCAAATGTTTAGGAAAAAGTTTTCTCTGGTCCTGCAATCCAGGAATGTTCACATGCAGTTCAATGACAGCATTTTTGACCATTTCCTAGATGTCAGTGGCAATGAGGAAAAAAATGAAGTTTGAAGAAAACGTTGTTTGTAGGTTGGGAACTACAGTTCTCACAAATTGTTAGAATCATTTGTATTATTGGATTTTTCAGTTAGGATATTGATTTAGATCACAGTTGTGAGCACTGGTTATTCAGAAATTCTCTTTAATTTATGCTTATGGTAAAATATGCAAATATATAAGCCCTTCAGATAACAACTGAAGGAAAGAGAAGCATTACCACCATTTTATTGATGCCAAAACCAGGCTACTGCGAAATATTGAGACATTCTGGCAGAAGAAGCTCCCTTTAAGTGACAGAAGCATGCTAGAATCAATTTGGTGATCAAGACAAATCAATACCAGAATCAAGATCAGAATGCAAGTTCTGGGGCAACATCAACTTTACTGAACTGGAGCATACCTTCCCATGCCCAAGCTTTGCCACCTATAAAATGGATAAAATAATATACCTTACTGCTTTCTCATTAGCAAAAGAGAACAACCACATTTTCCTGTACTCTGTTGCCTTACCTGCAAAGATGGAAGAGGCAGGCAAACTCTTTCAGCCTGTAAGAGAAGTAAAGGCTTATTCCTTATTCTCAGAAAGATACAGCTTAGCAGAAATAATTTTGTAGATGCAGAAGTATATGTTATAAAAATAACAAAGAAGGTACACAGTTCCAAGTAAGCTCTTTGGCTTTGCTGAAAAGGATGGCTAAGTGCTCTGAACATCTGGTTTCAAGTATCTGTCTGTGCTTATCCACAGCTGCAATCTTTCACAGGGCAAGATCAGTCTTTATCTCCCATTGGATGTACCACATTACATGCAGGGAACTCAGTACATTTTTCAGAGAATAACACATAGATGAAAGCCTTATCTGCTCTGTAGACATTAGGAAGCACATGATGTGTTTTGTAGAAGTAAGGGATTTGTATAACTGCCCTCATATTAAACTCCTTTATGGCCAGTTTTTGGGCAGCATCCTGCAGATCAGTGGGCTGCTGCTCTCCTCCCTGAGACAAGGTCATGTCCAAATAGTTTCGTTTGTAATGGCTAAGTAAAGAGGAAAGAAAAAAAAGATTTAAAATGAAAAATGATGTTGTGCTAAATTTTGCCGAAGTCTTATTGCAGTAAACCCTGCTGAACTCAGTTTTATACTTCGGAGAAATCCCCTACGTAATAGATGAAGCTTAAACGACACTGAAAGAGAATGACAGTAAGTTAATCAGACCAGCACAAGCACAAATTTTATCTGATGGAAAAGTGCTTAGCTAGTGCCAAGGAGTTAACCAGGTATTAAATATGCAGAAATTATGTAATCTTTAAATATACATGTTGCCAAATTAAGATTAAGAGATTTCCTGGGTACTCAGGAGAGGTTGGTCACAGGGAACTGAAGCTTCAGAAATATCAAACCAAACAGCTCTGGAAGTTCTAGTGTTAATTCTTCATTTTCTCTTTAACCAGAATCAAAAGGAAAATGTTATGTAAACCATTCAACTGTGTTGACATTTATAAAAAATAGCCAGTCAGTGGTCAGAAACTTCTGAGATAAAGTTCTTCTAAAACCTTCCCAACTCTTCTCTTTTTATTTTTTAAGGCTTTTACCAGATAGAGTCAAATTTTTGTTAAATACCATAATATGACCATAATGATTAATCTTCATGTACACAGAAAAAGACATCATCACTTGTGTAAAATTTTGTATTTTCATTGGAGTAACCTAAAAAAATGCAAACTGTAGGTAGACATTTACTCAGAAACAACTCAAACTGTCTGCTGCATTTGTGTCTGAGAAAATCTTATACCCAGGAGAAGCCGGAAGCTTTACAGAAATGCAGCCTAGGCATTCATTTATTCAACATTATTAATATAGTCCCCTGCTTCTGAATTTACCTGAAAAAAAATAGTCTGGTAATATAAACACAATTTTGTAACATTTGAACTAAACAGAGACTGATGAAAAAAAATCAAATTCTTTGATGAGAAATGATTCTTTTCTTGTCACGGGTCAACAGCCACACATTACAATGGTGTAGCTTTCTGTATTTCTTGCAGTCGTTTTCCTCAAATACTTTTTGTGTTGAATATCCACACTACTGGCTTTTTGCACAGGCCAGCATGGCCCTGGGGCATATCCTTTTGCCCCATTTGAGACTTTTGCCTTAGTCTCCCATGCTATGGAACTAATACCACATGAGCGATGCTGAACATTGCACTTGCCTTTGTAACATTTCAGTTCTCCCCAGTCATCCGGTGTATTTTAACTAGCCATGACGAATAACTGCTGGTGGTCTCCTGACACATAAACCAGATGTCTAGGAAGAATAGAGCTGAAGAACATAGTTTTGGTGCCGACTTCTTGGCAATGCTCTAACACATTGTTGTTCTGTATCTTGTCTTATTTATCAGGATATATTACCAGGATCTCATTTTATACCAGGGCATGAAGACAGTACATATGGAAACAACTACAGAGCATAATTTAATGAGTGTAATTGTCCAGATTTCACAGCCAGGCAGAGGAATAGTGATGACAGTTTCACTGTGGATATTTATTGTTTGAAGCTGGCTACCACTTTCATTCCACGTATGTCTTTAGTGTCCTGAATCAGCTCTGGTTTTGCCGTACCATATTTTGAGATAACAAAATTTATCTATGGTTCTTCTTCCTGCATTATCAACCCTAAGATTGTTCAAGGCTCTTTTCATCTGGGAGAGTCTGAAACAAGACTTAGCTTTCATATGCTAAGTTCAGACCAAACCACCAGGCTATGCAGGCAACAGTCTTTGCACAGCTGCCTGGTCTGTGTGCTGCAGCTCGTGGCCAGGCCAGCTGCCCTGTGATCTTCAGGTAGCATGGAGTCTCTGCAGACTGGCTCCACTTTCAGGTGTTTTTAAACACCTACAAAACAGTAGTTGTTAAATTGCAAGCTGTGCAGCCCTATGTTACATCACATTGACTGCAAGGACTCTGACTTAGCCTAAATCACATTTGATGGTCACCTGGCATAATGGAGTAAGTCAACAACATTTTCTAGTTTTTCTGGGCATCCATATTTGTGCAGAGGGAAAGCCTTCACCTCTATTGATAACAAAGGTTTGACTTAATACAGCAAAACTCAGCAGTCAGACTAGGAGCCAAAGTGACTTTCTGGAGGAATCTTTACAAGCAGCCTCGCTAACAAATGAACAACCTGATTTTTTTTTCTTCTGGCAAAAGCTTTCCATCAGTGGAAATATACAAGATTCATGGGTGGCTGAAAAATAGATGATGTGTAATAGTATATGTTCAACAAAACATACATTGTTTCTGATGTTCTAAGAATTCTACTTCTAATTCTATATATACAATATATATACACACGCAAAGTTTTGAGCTTCACTGCACATAAATGAATGCTTAGAAGACTGCAACAAACACTAGCCTATATTACAGGCTCCCCATGAAACAAATATACTTACTCCTTCTTTCAGTTCTGGCATGCACTAGAATTTTATGAGTCTGATACAAAGCCTCATGAAAATCACTCTATTGACTTCATATTGCTTTGAATTAAACTCATCTTGACCTAAAGCACCAACTTTTAGTGTAGGTTGGCTGCTGGAAATACATGTTATTTTATCCATTAACAACAAAGAAATTAATTCCTAGTTATGTATAAAGTTCCAGCTCTCTGCCCAAGTTTTTCCATTTGCTTACACATTTCTGCCATTGAGCTAGAGACAATGCATGGCACTAAGCAGAGGGCCTTAGTATAGTCCTCAGTAAATACAAGGGACTATACAAAAGCAAATGGAAGATCAGATCTCGGACCACTTCCTCTTTCGGCTCTGAAAGGCTGAGCCTTTTGTGAGCAGCTGTATTGGCTCCAGTGAACGTTTTGTGGAGATCCAAAAATTAGTTTGCTGTAATTCTACAGCTGAATGCCAATAGAAGGAAAAGTTGCTTCCATTCCTTTTTTTACTTCAACTGTCCAACCCACTCACATATTTTGGTCTTTGGTGCATAGAGGCTTTACTTGAGAAGAGGCAATCATACCCTAGATTACCCCTAGAGGTGCCTGAACAGTGTCATTGTAACAAAGACACTAGAACCAGGGCTGATAACCGCGTCCAAACATTACGGCACAAAACTGGACGTTTGTACAGCTTTAATATAAACCTGGGCACAAATTGTCTCTCAGTTTTTCTTTGAACATAATCCTGAAGTACCCCTTCCCAGTAATCACAAGGTCACAAACTATTCCTACGACAGTAAACAGTGTTCATCACAATCTGTTACTACTTTTAATGGGATTGCTCAGGAGGGGATTTTAGTGGGATTGCTCAGGAAAATACCTAGTGAGGTTGAACTACATAGGATTTTCTTGAAGCACCAGTAACCTATATAACACTCAGGCCACAACATCTAACAGTTAATACATTAAGGTACTACAGATGCAAAACATACTAAGGTTCAGATTTCATCTGGTATAAATTAACATATTCCCACTAAATTATGTGGAACAGCGTAGTCACATTGACTTATTTACTTTCAACGCCACTAAAACAAGCACTTGTGTGGCAACATTTTTGCACACAACACTACAGCACATAAGTATTTTCCCCTCTGTTCCTCACAAAAATTTAATTCTACCTGCCTTACATCAATCTGATTTTTATACTTCAAGCTTTCTAACTTGTTCAAGACATCAGAATGAGATCTTAGCAGGTTCACATAAATAGCAGCTTGGACAGAACTTTTTAGGTTTAACTACTCCCCTCCATTTATCTTTCCCCTCTGTAGTACCTTTTTACTCCAGACTGTGCTTTATTTTCTGCCATCTTCAACCACTGGAGTGCTATATAACATTGTTTTGTTAGTTAGAGCCTGCTAGATATAACACAAAGATTCAAGACCTAAGGAGCAAGAAATCAAAATGAAACAAAATGAACACAAAACATTAAATGACAATGTCAAAGTGTAGGGGGGCAGGAAGAACGGGGAGCTGACAAAACACAAGGATGGAAGCAGTATTCCAGGGGGAGATGTTTCGATTATGCTGAGGAAAGCATAACCAGTCACCCCTGGCTGTCCTGTGAATGATCTCAACCTTGACCCGGCTTTTATCTCCCATTTCTTTATGGGAAACACTTTGGGGATCATTCTCAAGGCCATGTAGCTCTAGTTCAGTGACCTTCTCTTCAAGCCACCACTATATGATCTGCTTAGGTGCAACACATAGGAACAGAAAAGTCTCTAAGTTCCCATAATAGCACCTAGTTATGAAGATAGAACCTTTGGCCAATTCCTGACCAAGCAATGATATTGGACAGCTGTGAAGTGTTCTAAATCTTCTGGTCTAATTCTCATTTAGGTGAAAGTAAAAACCCTAATTTTTTTCCTGAAGTGCTCTTTGGAGGACAAAACAATTAAAACAGATTTTTAAAAAATACATTTGGTATTCACCCTCATTGAAGACAAATATTTTTGAACGTTTAAAGAAATGTAGTATGTAGATTAAAAAGAAAAAAAATTAAAAACTGTATTCTGGCCACAAAAAGTTCAACACTTCATTTTTGCTACTGCTTTTGAATAAGCACCAAAGTGCACCTCTCTGGAGATGTGTGCTCAATATGTGCTCAGAATCAATTTGTAGTATATTGCAGTGATGGACTGGACTGGAGCAGCTACAGTCTATTGTGTCAATGTGTATTTTGGGCAAGCTTTAATCTGAAGAGCCACTCGAGTGTTGTGTAACTATGTACGTTACACTTATTACATTTTTGATAAAGTATAGTAACTCCCTATTCACAACAGCCACTCTCAAATTTGTGACTTTTTTTTTTTTTTTTTTAATAATGAAGAACATAGTCTGCATCACTGGCTGACAATATTCGAGACGATTGCATAGAACGAAGTCATTTAAAATGACAGTGGTCCTCTGGAACCACTCTGTAGCCTGAAAATACTTCATACGTCATCATTACTTCATTTATCCTTTGCATATTTATTTAAAAAATAAATACCATAGGTAAAATGGGGTCATTTACATTTAGGTAAACCAATTCATTATGCATTTATACTTTCAAAGGTCAAATATTTACAAATATTTGCAAACAAGAAACAATGGAGTGAGAATGATCAACTTTTGTTGAAAGAGGGAAATAAGAGAACTTCAGCGACTTGCCCCGTCTTCACAATGGCTTTCCAAGACAGCAGCTGATGTCTACTTACTCTTTTGCCCCTCAAAGCAGGACTGCTTTTTGCTAGGATTCCACTCTGCACAATTTTTAAAAAATAAAAATAAAAAAATAAAAACAAAAATAAAATAAAAAGAAGGATGTGCTTATTTGCCCACCCTGACAAAAACACCTCTTTCTTCCCGCTTTCCCAGAGTTATTATGCTGTTCACAGAACTTATTCTTTTTCTAAATGATCCTTTGCCCCAGGAACACAAAGAGATCAGGCTCTTTATGAATACCCATACCCACTGTGACTGCAGCTGATAGTCTTCAACCGTTATTGACTGCTAAAAGCAAGGCTAGGGAGGGGACACTGCAACTATCATTCAATCCCTTGTTACCAAAATAAAAACCTACCAGCAGAAATTCCATTTAGCAAGGATAAAGGATAGATAGCAGAAACTGTATTAGCAGCCCCATTCAGCTGCAGCTCTGGGTTTTCTCTCTCTCTGAACTCTAACCTATTCTGAACTGTAGACAAGGCACCTGGCGCTTCCCCAGAGAAAAAGAACACATCTCTCCTTAAGAACTTATAGTTGGCTTTGACCCGGATGAACCAGACTTGGAACCAGGCTCTGAGGGTGCCTGGCTTTGCGGTGGAGCACTCATCTTTTTCCCAAAAGTAGTCCTGAAAGAAAAGCCTGCTAGGAATAAGCAACCTGATGCATTCATATGGGCAAATCATGCATCCCTCGAACAAAGTACTCACCCAAACATCACCAATGTTACTCAGAAAAGCTAAAGACACGTGTGAAAAATAAATTAAGAAAAGCGTGGGTCCACTTAAATCAAAGGTCAGGAAAGACCATATGCAATCAAAATATCATAAAGGAGATATATATAATCATAAAGGAGGTAATAACAAGGACACAAATGGGCTTAGGAGAGAAAACATAACCTTACGAGCTACTAATTTTCAGTGTTTTCTCCCTTTTGCTGGGCCTCTCAGAGGAAGCAGGGCACGAGACATTTTGCAATACATCTCTGTCAAGTATAAAGAGAGGTGAGATGGAAGCACACTTTACACTTATAACAATGATTAAAAAATTACCAAGCAATAATGCTGGCAACATACAAAAATCTCAAGTGTAAATTTGTATGTGAATCTTGAACCTCTGGGTGACAAAGATGATTTACAGATAGACAGAAATGCATATGACATATAGCTAGGTATACATTATAAAAATATTAGATACAGCTACACCAGGCTCAGAAAAAGATAACATGGTTACAGAGATTATAAGCAGTTAAGAATTATTGATACCTCTTTAGAGAATGGATAATCCTTCAAGCCACATAATGAATTTCTTCACCACATAAGTACTAAGGAAGGGAGCCCCACCATATGGATGTCCTATGTTTTGGCTGTCTGTTCTTTCTCACTCCTGAATGTTCTCTAGCAAAGATTTAAGCTAAGGTGTCTACAAATGAAGTACAGGGCATAACATCTGTCTGTAGGTCTGTAACAGGAATTTGGGAAAGAATGAAAGGATAAATTGATTGCCCAAGAAATCTGTCACCTTTAGAATCAATAATGCGTGTCCCGAGCTGGGTTATCAAAATGACGTGGCCGGAGGCCTTCCTGAGCCTCCCAATGGTCCTGGAGATTATGAGAATAGGAAAGGAGACATAAAACAATGCCAGGGCCTGAGACAGGGTAAAAGCATTTGGCAGCAAGCCTGGACTTGCCTCCTCCTGGGATCAGATCTGCTGGCACTTGTACCGGAAAGCGATGAACAAAAATTTCTGCTTGTGCAACATTTTCAGGACAAAGGGATTAAGAAACCATTCTACAGACAGGACTTATTATGGGGTGTTCTGAGACCCAGAAAGCACAGCATTTTAGATTAAATGAAAAATTGAATATATCAAGTTCACAGACTAATCGCATTCTAGCATCTAAATGATGACCTTGTTCCTTCCTTTTCTGCCTCATTGCTGGGGAACAGCTGAGCACTGAGGGATAGGAGGGCTGGAGATGATTCCTGGCTGCCAGCATGGAAGAAAGGTTATAGGTTGGACTAGGTGATCCTGGAGGTCTCTTCCAACCTAAATGATTCTGTAATTCTGTACTCATGGCTATAGTATACAGGAGAAAGCACCCCCAGTCTGAGAGCCTAAGGACCAGCAGGGAGATCCTGTCAGGGGAACCTTTCAGGCCCCTCACAGTGCTTACAGCAAGCTTTCTGTAGTGAGAAGACAGCAGTTAACAAGCCTAAATTAGAGTTCCCAACTTCCAGTTGAGGTGTCTGTTATGACAGTCATAGCTGGCAGGAAACATATATGAGTTTATACAAAGACAATTTTATTAAAAAGGATAAGATCTCTAGTGGTACCCCAGCTGGTCCTCCCATAGGTAATGGCAAAAATTTCTGCTCCTCATGGAGCTGTAGATGATGCAGTTTGAGTGCTCTATAATCCAGGACCAGAGGTGCACCAGCCAGCACTGTTCCTGGATCCCAGTCTCCCCTCAGCTGGAACCAGGAGAGAGCAGGTAAACTTCATCTGTCTGGACTCTCAGCTTGCAAAAGGCACCTGGATGTGCCAGGACTAGATGGCCTTGGTTTTGTGAAGAATTATTGTGAGGTATTTTGGGGAAGTTAATGTACCACAGAGACACTTGTGTTCCCCGTATTGTGCAAGGCAGCTGGAAATTGGCTTTCCAGCAGAAGGCTCTGCATTGCTCTGACTGTTCTACTTGCTCATGACACTTCAAAACATGCTTTGATCCTCAAAAGTCAAAATATTTCCAAAACCAACCAGATTAGTAAATTTGAAGACTTGAAAAGGAGTCGAGACAAATCCTGTCTCTCCAACTTCTTTGGAAATTGATTGTTAGTACCCTGGTAAGGCTCGTACTTATTCAAAATACTGCTCTTCACTCTCTGGCTGGTCTCTTTGAGACCATGTTTAGTTCCCTTTCTCTCTGAGATGTTGTCCAAATATTTTCTACTGCATTCAAATCCCACTTTACCATTCACCATACAAGAAAAGTGCAAGAAAGAAAGAGTCCTCCACACTCTGTGGAGATCATGAGAAGACTAGAATATTGCTATGGTAGGATGAGTCTTTACCGAGATGCAGGATCTGTGCCATTCAGCTCCTGTGGAGTTAGGACCACATTCAGAGTGGTGCTCTGAATGGCTCTGGTACGGTAACATTCACTCCAGAACGTCTGCTGACCTGGATGTGGTGCTAAGCGCTGTGGGTGTCCCCTGTCATAAGGACACTCCCAGGGTAGAAGCTTCACATTGAAGACTTAGGTAAACATTTTAGTCTCTTGTCAGAGCTGGGGATGTTTCCTGCAATAGAAATGCAGAAAATGATTAAGCAATAGAAGAATCTTGAAAATAAGATGGTATAGGCAGGAATTTGCATTGCAGAAATGCAAACTCCTTTACATGCTGGACTAAAAAATAAAAAAATGAATAAAAACGAGGGGAACATGTGTAGACAAGTATATGAAGAAGAAATAACCAGGCTCAGGCATCCCTACTGTTTTCCTTCATTCTGTTCAGAGCAAAGGAAAATCTTGTCAACTCTTCCCACTCTACAGGTGAAGAAAAAAAAGAAACGTAGTCAACCTACTTCCCAGTGCAGGTGAATTATGCTGAACACAATCACTGAAGATAACCCTGAGACGCAATGGCATTTGAGATGCATGCAGCTTGCAAACATTTGATGGGTGGTCATACAACCGTCAGAACAGCTCAGTGATGGAAGGGCTGGTTGGAAGGACCAATGCCTGCTCGCCTAGAGGAAATGAACAAAGGCTGCCAATGTGTTTTACATGGTTGCTTACTGAGATGCTGTAGTAGCTAGCCCAGTCCAGACTTGTGCTGGAGTGATAAGAGCAACTGTTGTCTTCGGTAGCTCTGAAAGTCCTCTTGGCTTCTGGCTTTTACAGACCCCTCAAACAAGTTTCCTGGCCTCAGCTGTATGAAACTTCTGGCCTGGGCTCAGCTGAACCTTTGGGAAAGAAATATCTTTGGGGATATTCTAAAAAACACCAAACCCTCCATCCAAATCTGAGAAAGTATATAAGAAGGTAATAGGTGAAGGTAATATTAAGGAAAAGGACAAAAAGAAACAATTTTGTTCAAGGTAACTTGAGAATTTTTGAGGAGGGGAATCACTGGAAGCCAAAAGCTCAATACTTAAAGCTGAATACTGTTCCTTGGTCCCCATTTAGGAATGTTACGATTTTTCATCCACTTTTCTGATCGGAAAAAAACAAAAAAGCCTGGATTTTGATGATGAAGAGTATGTCTATGTAGATCTTAATATGAAAAAGGAAACACATTTTGTCTGAACATTACAGCCGTTGGCGTCTGCTCAGCTGCTTATTAATTTTTAACCATACCTCTCTACATGCCATGCTCAGCCCACTTTCGTTTTGCTGAAGCCGACAGTGTTACCCCAGGGGTGAGTTTGCCCCACCACGCTGTGCTGCATGGTTGCCTCTGGTGACCAAATTAGCATCTTTCAATTTCCAAGAAGGTGAGCAAAAGCCCTATAAAACTTGCTAGAAAAAAATCTTACCAAATAGGAAAATTTGGCCATCATTACTGCTGACAGTGCTTTTCTTATGAAAAGCAAACTTTGTTGTCAGCTAACTTGGGTTTCCAAAATTAGGTATATTTTTATTTTGAAATCTGTTAAACTACAAAGAGCTATCCTATGTTTTTAAGTCTGTGTTGACACACAGGTATTATTATTATTATTATTATTATTACTATTATTATTATTATTATTTGTTATGTTCACCACAAAATCTGAATCACATTTCTATCACTTCCATTGCTATCAAAATTCAAGCCAATTTTCTACAGAAGTTGATGCAACTTTGGAACTGAAAAGCTTTACCTAATGTGTCATAAATAGCTTGGAACAGATAAGGCTCAAAGTGTTGATGAGATATATGAAATATTCAGCAAAAAGATCAGAAATCCTATTTCTAGATGCAGAAACTTCATGAGCACATTTCCGAATATGGGGAACAATATTTTGTTTTTTGTTTGAAAAAGTGTACAGGTGACCTCTGCAGGGCAAAATTACATCAGAGGAAACTACTAAAATTGTGCTGGAACTAAAGCACATGACCAGGGCAGCTGGCAATCCTTATCCCATGATGCTAAAAGATCTGGACTAAAAACAAAAGATTCTGCTATAAAATGGGAGTTTATACGAGAGAAATGGAAGTGCAGGAAATAAAATGTACATGTTGTTTGTAGGCTGATCCCAGTGAGACAAGGATTCCAGAAGAGTGGAAAGGAACTATAAATGTTTGGCTGTTCTTAATCTGTTTTAGTATTAGTAGTGTGTAAACGCCTGCAACAGCGAAGGACTTCTTGGCCAAAAGAGAAAGGTGAGTCTAAGAAGAATCACATTTTACAATTTTGTAAGAAGATTGAAAGTACTGTAACAAATACCTCATTCACATTTAACTGTTTCATCTTTTCTAAAGCCAAATCCATTGTAAATTCTCTTATAGTTGTATCCACATAGTTCATACTGAATCATACTTTTCATACTGAATCATACTTTTCATACTTGAAAAGAAGTCTTTCCCCTGTTACAGTTCTTTTTTTAAATATACATCTGGGGAGATTTTTTTTTTTTTTTTACCTGACAAGAGTAAATGCTTCTAGTTGAGGCAGCTGTAGGCTCAATTAATTGCAGGAGGAAGTCTGCTTCACATGCTATCTATATACATCACACATTTAAGTACATGTATTTTTAATAAGTGTTCCTTAAAAGCACAGAAGAAATAAGATCACCTCAATATTTCAAAAGCAAAATTATTACAGGTTTGATTCTATTTTTGCCCAGACTGAGCACCTGCTTTGCTGGGTGATGGGTGTCTCTTGACATCGAATACACATGAAGCTAAGGGAAAAATGTCAGGAGAACAGTAATACAATCTAAAGAAATGGTTCCAGAGTAATGTTTCTTTCTGGATATGTTTTCTCTTGCCACTCCAACAATAATTCAAACAAGCCAGAAAGCTTGTTTGAGTTTTTTCACATTTAAGTCTTTGATTTTATTACTTCTATGACTTTGGATGGGACAGTTTTCATGTATGCCTATTGTATACCCAAAAGTAATTAAACTGCTAGTAGTCAGGTATTTACAAAATCATGTGCAGGAGACAACATAAAGCAACTGCTGATGCCAGAAAATAACCTGAAACAAGAAAAAGATGGGTCTTGGTAAGTGAAGGCTACTAAAGAGATTAGTCTAAAAGCAGCAGTTTAAGTAATCTAATGCTTTTCAAGAATTTTCCCTAGGAAAAGAACGAGACCTATTTCTTTTACTCCTCATTTATATTTTCAGCCTTCTTCATAGACAAATATTTACTTACCTGTCGTAATATGATTTCTTTTCATTCTGAAAAGGCATTCACGTAAAACATTCAAATGAAGCCACACCTCTGTATAAAAATAAAATAGACGTTTCAATTCTGGGCAACTAGTTAATCTCCAAACCAGAACTGCGGCTGTGCGAGGCGTGGGGCACTCAACTCTCACTGGCTTAGGTGGGTAGTAAGGGTGTCCAGCACTTTGCTGTTTCAACCACAAACCTTCTGGCTGCATAGTAAAGCACCTATCAATTAAGTACAGGACAGGTACTTAATTCTACTTTAGAGAAAAATGAAAACAGAATTGTTTCTACTGATAACATACAAACACACTTCTTTATCAGTTGTTTTACACCTCTACAATACCACAGCACCTTTGTCCAACAGCAATGCATTGATATTTAGTCATGAGTAATAATTCAGTTGCCCTGCTGCTGTTACATGCTGTATGTCCTGTATGTTACACACTCGAATACACATTTTGAGTACGCACTAGAAAATTAACCTTCCTTTTGCATTCTTCAGCTTTGCATGCTAATTGTCACGCTTGTACAGCTGAGAAATTACATCAGCCATCACAGTGCTGGAAAAGCTCTTCCATGCTGTTTTGCCAGCACACTTCAGTCCTGCCCTCCTGCATCCCTGTTATTCCAGCCTTTGCCCTCTCTTGAGCAGACGCTGCCAATTGTGCTAAATTGGGTAGTGGTTTTGGAAGTGAACAAATTGGGACTAGAAAAAGACCCCAAGCTCATTTTCAATTTTGTTCTGAGCTCCTATTTGAACTCAAGTAGTTAGGAAAGCAATAAATAGGCCAGGGCCATAGGGGAACAGCACTTGATGTACATTTGGGTCAGGGGCTACCACTAGGATTTCTTTAGAAATCCAGATGATATTATATTAAAAAAAAAAAAAAAATTCAAACCACAACAAAGTTTTGTATAGAATATTTTGGCTAGTTACAGACACGTTACTTGCTTAGATACTACAATAACAGCAAAACCTCAAACTAGATGAGAAATAATATTTAGAACAAAGTTTATTTTTACCCAGTCATTTACACATTGTAAACTTAGCTTCCCAGATGTCTTAGCTTCCATTTTAAAATGGTTATTCTACACCATTTACAAATAATTACTATGAAAAGACAGTAATTGATGGAGGCCTTACGCTAAAATCTGTTTTTACTAAAACCTGTAGTTTAGTCTGTTAATAAATCAATAATAGCTTAATAGTAAAATTTCATTTCCATTTTTTCATACCATTATTATATAGATCCTTAAACTATATTCATGATTATATTATCCAAGTTGCTGATAGTTGCATAATTAAGCAAGCACACAGATCTGTCTGTACTTTCTTGTTCTTCTGCCTTGCCCATTAGATGATCAAAAAGGAATGTGTTGATGAAAATTAGGTTGCTTATTTTTAATGGAGACTTTATTATACTTGGTCAGCGTTTGGTGGGCTGTTTAGTTCAAGCTTGCTATACTTTTCTAATGCAGAGGCTGTTAAGGATTTACATTATAGTGGGCAAGGTTGAAGAAAAGATATTTGTGCTTAGAATGGAAGGTGATTAACTTTACAATGAAAACACACTCCCTGGCCGCTGGACACACAGTGAAGTGTTCAGCTCACAGTATGGTAATTTAGTGGATTTACCCCCACAGAAATTTCCTCATGAGATTTTCATAAAAAGTATTAAAAACATAATTTTAATATATTCAGCTGAAATTTTTGGAGCATCAAGCTTCCTTTTTAACAGAATAACAGAAGCATTACTACTACAGACATATCCAGGTTATCACATGGGACAACATGCTACATGAACCGATGTTTCGCATTCTAGATGTGGGGTGATCCAAAGAATGGGATTTCTGTTTTAATTGTATCTTTGCAGATATATTATAATCTCATTATTTTAAAGGGCTCCACTTGCTCCTTTTTTAAGGCACTTTTAAGGACAATACATAATTAATAGTACATGAATTCTTTCATGTTCATTTCTGTCATGACTTTTGAAATAATGAAGGGGTTATTTTAGTATTCATACAAACAGTTTTGATTAATGTAAACAACAAACAACTGTTGTTTACCTCTCATTCCTTCAGAGTCACACAATGTTTATTATTGATCATTTCTGAGCGAAAGAAAATGATGAAATAGTTCTTTTAATGGAATGACTTATTCAAAGAAATGACCAAAGAATACAAAAAAATATGAAACATCCACCTTTGCTAGTATGGAGACAATGCCCTTCTCCCTTTACCCTTTGGGGACACCCTAGTATATTTCACTAACCCTAAATTTACTTCCAGGCAGAATAAAATCCACAAAAATCTTTGAATTGTTTACAAAATTGTCAGATTGGTATGAAAAGTAATCAGAGGTATTTATTCTCATTTTCTTTCAGATCAAGTTTCTATCGCTTCAGCAGTCTGAAGTTTGCAGCCTTTTTGATGATACAAAATATGCTCATTGGATTAGAAAGAAATTAGAAAAACAGTTCAGGAAACAGGGATGATAAGGCTTAGAGCTATAATATTAAACATTCCAAGACCAGAATGGTTGCTTTCAAAAATCTAACTTTTAACAGTGATATGCTACATGTCGGATTGTACAAAGGTTTGCCACCTTGGTGCAAAGGGAGAAAGTTGTGTAAAGACAGTAACAAGGGTACATAAGCAAAATGCTCCAGTCGGTTAACAACACTAAACTTAAATATCTGAATAAATCTCATGACCCTTGAAATACATCTACTAAGTTGCCTGTTGAGGAATTGACTAAGATTTGTTTGAAAGGGGATGCAGATTTGGAAGATCCTGACAGCATCTGTATCAATATTATTTCTTGGCATTCAAAAAAGACAAAGGGGATCCTGAAAAAAAATGAAGACCTCTTGTCCATACAGTGCCTACTGCTGAGGCAGGTTGCCACTTTGGTTTTAGAACTGTGTACAATCCTTTTATCTAAATGGAAATGGTATTCTTTACATTAAATGGAGAAGAGCAGTAGGTTATAAAGTCCAGAATGTCTGCTTACTGAAAGGATTCTCATTCATGCTTATCACAGTGAAACAAAACCTCATAAAGTTGTGTCTTCTTTTTTGGCAAGAAAAGCATCTAGTCAGAAATATTTGACCAGGTCCTGAATGACATGTAAATGCAAAAAAAAGTATCTAGCAAATATGGAAGTATCTCAGCAGTTGATAATTAGTTGTTATGTGTTGCCTTCAGGTTTATGTGAAAAGACTTCCAAGCTTCTTCTACACTTCTACGTAGGTAGCATTACCACAGTCTCTGAGCACAATGTACATGGAACAGAAAGCTGAGCTTACCCTGTTACACCTTTGCAACCTGCAGCCAGAAGTAGCAGGCGTTCTGCCTATGGCACCATACGTGCAGCCATGCCACTCTTGCTGCCTCAGAGCTAGCAAGGACTGCCGAAAATCACGTCTTCTTGTGGTACGGGTCACTCAAAACTTGATATTAAGGGCTCTGTCAGGTACGATATCCTAACAAACAGACAAAAAGTAACAGAGCAAATGCAAGAAGTTTTGGCCAGGACTGGTAGCCGGCACATTCCACATTCTGTACGATGCAGAAGTAGCATAGAAGCAGCAAAAGTCTCACCCAGGTTGATAACTTCTTCCTAGTGATGATTGGTGAGCAGTATGGCAGTAGATAAACACCTGTAATGAGACCTGCTGTGCACTTCATTAGTAATAATATATATATATATATATTTACAAATCAGTAGAATTAAAATACCATAGTCACATGAAATATAGTTACTGGTTAAAGCAGAAATATTTTGGAAGATCACATCTTTGAGCAACTAAGAGCAAACAGCATATATTAAACATTTTAGAAGAGCACTATTCCAGATCTAATAACAGGACAAAAACTTTTGGAGGAGAAAAAGAGAAATGACGACTTTACTAAGTCTTGCTACAGATGTTTTCTGCTCCTCTGAATATGAGCAGACCTCTTCATTTTCACTTAATCATCTTTCTGTGTTTTAATTTAAGCTTCAGTGTCAGCCAATTAAAAAAAAAAATCAGATAAAAAAATCATAACTGCTAATCAATTTATCTTTTCTGAACATGGACATTTATTTGTTTGAAACTAATTTACTTGAAATCAGGTTATGTGTCTGTAAACACTAAAACTGCAACTGGAACTGTCCTGTTCTCAATGCAGTTGTGTGACTGATGCCACATCAGTATTCAAAATGAATTAGATGATTTCAGTTTAACAATCATTGCCCAGAGTACATGTAAATATTGTACAACTGGTTACTCACTTTAATCTCTCAGTGACTTGGACAGAATTAGCTCTCATTATATCTCAAACATGCTGTTTAAACTGATTTCTGGTAAGGGCTATGTGATCCTGAGCCAGCATAATATACATGTATTTTGCATGCTGAAAAAGACTTTTCTGTCTTCATTCCCCAAGGCAAGTGTATTTCCTCTTTCCTTCCTGCTTTTCACATGGGAACTGGTCTTTTCAAAACATTAAAAAAAAAAAAGAAAAAAGTTGACCTGTAAAATGATATCACTTTCAGAGATATTAGAAAGTTCCTAACATGTGTACTCTAATGACTTTTCTTAATTACTAGATTGGCTCTGTCAGATCATTGCTCTGTGTATGTGTACAGGTATGAGAACATGAAAAGGCAGAGAACAAACTAATAAAAACCAACCCTACAACCGTCTATTTCAGGCTCGGAATTTAGCACAAGCCAGAATTTGAGGCAAGGCGGGGATATACGCTGGTAAGGTAAACAAAGCAGCTTGAGCTAATTTTTTTTGTGCACAGCAGCAACATCTAACCTGGCGTTTTAAAAGATGGTACTCGCAAATACGGTCAAGTCATGTATTCAATTCTGCCCAACTACTGGTGTGAAATTTTAATCAAAAAACTAGAGAGCTCATTCAAAAAAGAAATTAGTGAAAAAACTTTGGTCGTCTCTCATCAGTGAAAACTGATTTAGTTATGCAAATTACTGCTATGAATATTAAACCACTGATGAAAGGTTTTTAATGAAGGGATCTTTTGTTTTGGAAATGCAAGGGTATATGCTTTAATTTCTTGCTAATTTACTGTTCTTTGATAATGTTCGCATTTTCCCCAAAGTGACTTCACTGATGGGTTTAATACTGTGAATAGAACTACAGGCCAACAATACTGGTTTTGACAAGCCTTCCCCTGTGTAACTATAGATCATGATTTGCAGCCCCTTATGCACAATTCTATTAGGGTGAATTTTGTCTACAGGGCTTTCCATGAAATGAATTCTCATTTTAATGTTAGCCTCCTGCAGTTTTTAATTTTTAATCTGTAATATGAAATTGCAAATTTTACAAACATCATTTGAAAAAGCCACTAGGACAGAACCGAATGCCAAAGTTTACATATTGCCTAATTAGACTGTTATGAGAAGCAGCTTATCAATGTCAAGCCAAAGATCATCAAAAAATCCAATTACTAATTTGAAAAACACATATATTTATAGGTTCATTTTGTTTAATTTGCATCCGATTAGCTTAATAATTGTTTAAAAATTGTATTAAGGTTAATAATTTTGGTTCCGTTCTCAACACACCTGGGCTGTGAAAGTGGTTCGGCAAATTAGTCAGCTACCCTACCTAAAAGAAAGCTCAGTTGTAATCTCTTCCCTCATAAAGCACAGAGAATTCATTACTCAGATGACAAGGCAGTTTTAAACATGAAAAGACACTAAATCCACTGGCTGTGTCTCTCTTCACGGTTGTATTACTGGTCAAATGTTAAGAAAGGAATAGCCCATTCTCTGTGGGCACTTCTGAACCTTCCTGAAGAACGCGCCTTATTTTACAACACAGCACCTTGTAAAAGACAGCTGAGAGCTGCTTTGCTATCCTAACGCAGCACAAGAAGATTTGGACTCTTCAAAGTTGGGATTAAAAGTGGAAAAACTGTATGCAGCACTAAGGGGTTTGTTTGTTTGTTTTTCCAAAATGTAAACGAAGCTTTAAGAGTTTACATTTATAATAACAGCAACAATTAGGTCTATGAAATAGATGCCGCACTCAACATGAGTTAATTTTAATTCATGGGAAAGGTTTGTCATCCTGCCACTCCTCCCTGATCCTGCCTTGGCGAAGCCGCAGCGTCCCGAGAGCACGCAGCAGCGTGCCAAGGGGAAGCGCTGAGTCCGGAGGCACCGCGCAGGCCGCAGGCCTCGGGCCCACAGGCCCGCACAAAACACCTCCGCACGAAGCCAAGCTAGGGGGTCTGGACGGGGATGGGATCGTCTGTGCTTCGTCGGGTGACTTGAACGGGCCCGTGTCCACTGCTGCAGAGGAGCAGCCTTTGCCCTGAAACTCAAAAGTCGAACCCAGTCTGTGACTTCCTTTATTAAAATGGAAGCATGGTTCAGAAGGGCCATCTTTTGCCTGGGGAAGCCAGTCTTTCCCTTTAGTTAATGGAAAGAAGGAGGCTTCTCTAGAGGGCGAATGAGAGCTGAAACCTCAGCCAAAGCGCCCTGGAGGTGCTGCTGTGTCTCCACTGACTGGGGAGCTTGGGAGGCAAGTCTCCGGGTGATCAAATTAGTCTTTGTGTCTGCCTCATTCCCTAATTGTCATTAGATATACCAGCTAATGAACAATGTACAGCATAACAAAGGAAGCACACATATAAAAAGGAGAAAAATTAGCCTGCGCTAATTGGTGGTCCTGACTTTGCTGATAGTAATCACACAGTTTAAGAGTAGGGCTACGAAGTAATATGCAAAGTCTAAAAGACACTACAGAACATAATAGTAAAATGATTTTATCTTGGTAAATTGGCAGACTAGAACATCAACAGATGAAAGCTGATGCTTTTTTTTTTTTTTTTTAGCCTGGTCCAGCCACCAGATCAGGGTGCTGGAAGTCTCAGCTGCAGTTGTCAATTTAGTTGCAGTCTTTGACTTGAAACATGTTCTCAGTGGGTCTGATTAAAATTAATTTGGCCCTTGTCTTACATGTGATTTCTGACAAAATGACCTGCCTGACCCTCCTAGAGGGTGTTATCATTTTTCTTTATTTAAAAATAGGTCATTCAGAGCTTTATGAACACATGCAAAATATTAATTACAAAATGCATGCAATGTACACATTTGGTTAGCTTGTGGAATATCTCTCTCAAAGAAAACCAAGGATGTACGTGTGTGCTTTACCTTACTTTGCTTTAGTAAACGTGCTTCTAGGTGGTTAAGAAGAGCCCAATCTTTAAAAATAATTTACAGCTCTAATTTGTTGATTTTTAGGAAAAAAATTTGACCTTCTTAAGGGCAATGAAACCTGCATTTTTTCTGGTATTCATAAAGATATTTGATAAAGAGGTAGGTGCAACTCCCTCTGAAACTAGCAGAAAACAAGTTTGTGAGCTCATTTCTAAGCCATCCAGTAGCCATTTAGATTTCTTTATATCCTTTCATAACTATCCAGGAGTCTGGAAAAGGCTCTTGCAGAACATCCCAATTTCCCCTCCACTAGAACTTCTATAACTATGCCTTTTCCTCCAAAATATGATCCTCTCACCAAAGGAAATAATACTGAGGAAATGAAATACATAAGTTAAATATTAAAATTATTATTGTTGTTATTTTTTTTTTTTTAGAAAGACATTCATATTTAGAAATACTTTTCAGATGGCTGCAAGTCTGTTTTTCTTGCAATGGAAAAACATTCAGGTGCACATTAAAACAACAGCAATCCCACAAAATATTGTGTCTATTCAAGCATTCAAACTAGATTAAACTTCTCTTTCAAAGTACTGTTGCATTACAGTTCAGTAAGTCCAGATCTTTCCTAATGCTTGGACATCTGTGTTAAAGGATTTGTATCTGTCACATGTTTTGAAGTGGTGTTCTGAAATTAGACTAGTTTTTAATTCATTCTTAAATGAACACTCTTAATAGTGAGACTTCTTTCACACAGCTATGGTTTTAAATAACCATACATCTTGAGGATGCAAAACAAGCCACGAGGTATTCTTTGTCAAGATTGTTTTTTTGCTTTGTTTATTGATTTTAGTATCATGCTATATGCTTCAAAATGTGGTAATTTTATTCTGGTGGTTCTAATAATAGCATTAGAAGTAGTATTAACAATGCTGATTTGTTGCCAATGTTTCTTCCTCAACATGTATAAACACAGGAATATTCCTCTCAAAGATTTCTTCTGGCTTTGGCTAACATACTTCCACACAATCTAGAGTGACCTGGAGAAGGTGATCCTGAATTAAAGTTCCCAAAATCAGATGTGAGTGGTTAGTGAAGCACTTTTTTACACACACACACACACACACACACACACAGGCCTGCCCTTACTTAGGTGTAATGTTAGGAATCACATAACATGTATCACAGTTTCCAAGTGAGGGCATGGTCACCTTTCCCAAGTGGCCAGTGCATAGAGACCGCACAGGAGAGTGACGAGCATCCCAGCCAAAACTGGGCAAGAATGTTTTCTCAGGGTCTCCACAGCTTTACTTGGCTCTGCCCCTAGCTGATGAAATGTGTGATGGCGCAAACAGAGTGCCAGCTCCACTGAGCTTCCCCCAGTCCGTATGGTTAGGACTGAAGGATGCATAAAGAAGTATAGTTTGTAATAGTTGAAGGCTGCATCTGCAACAGGATTAAAATTCTTCTTTTAAGAAGCATTTCAATATCTCACAAGTTTTATCTGCTTTCTAGCTAGAAGAAATACTTTACAGTGAAAGATAATAGAAGGTTTTACTCATACTACTTCTGCCATCTAGGCTGCAGCAACTGTGGCTACCAAACACCAGTTTCTCCTTTCTTTATCATACAGATGACTTACTGAGGAAAAGTAGCAATGACGGTGCTAGCCAGACTGAGAGGTATTCAGATACCTGTTGGGCATAGGTGCTCAAGTGAACCATAAAACTGTATCCCTACCTATCCTGAGTACCATAAGAAGCTATCAGATGACCTGATATACCTGACACTTAAAATTCCAGTTGGATTTTCATTACCTTTTCCATACCATGAAAGGAAAGGTTACTTCACGAGACATTCTTTGAGTGTACTGCCTCCACAAATCTATGACAAACAATGACTTTTGGAGTTGCAAGTAACTTCATGCAATTTTTTAAAAAGGGTGCAAGTTGCACCTGTCTTTTTTTTTTTTTTTTTTTTTTTTTTTTTTTTTTTTGCTACCTGCTCTGAGGACAAGACATAAATTATATTCTAAAGAAACAAGAAAGGAAGCTGAAATAAGAATCTATGGAGACAACATCCTCAAAGATCATCAATTACATGATATTGTTTAATCTTTGAGAATTGGCTCCATCAGATCTCAGCCTTTGGGAAATTATCAAACCTGACAGTGTTTACAACTCAGCATCAAGGTTAACAACTACAAGCATACAGTTCTCTCAGAACAGCATTGCACCTTAGTGTCAAGTCAGGAGAGGAATGCCATGGAAAGATACAAATTAAAAGATGGAAAATTCAAACCAATACAAGTTTTCTTTCCACACCTCATGGAATTAAGCAGCTGATCTTGCTGTCAAGAAACTCTTTTGAGCCAAGAACTCGCAGTATTCAGAAAGGTTATTGGATATGAAAGAGAAACTCAAGAATAAACAGAATTGTATCACTGATCACAAAGCAGGTTTGAAATATTAAAATCCAATTTTGTTGTCAGGAACTTTTTTTTTTTTTTTTGTCTAAGACTTTTAAACTCTCCATGACAATCAGGTTGCTTTTTCAACCTTATTTATGCAATGAAAGTAGAAAGTCCATATATTTTTAATAATTGCAGAGATAAGTTTACAGTATACACTTACAGTTTACAGTTCCCAGAGTGAACTAATGCAGGCCAGTGACAAGCAACAGCACAGCAGCCATTAAAAGGCTGCTCATACTAACACTACAAGAAAAATAGGATAAAGTCTCCTGCTTAAATGTTACTAACAGTCAGCTATCTCTATTGAAAACAAGGCCTAAAATATTTATTTCTTCTTTAGTACTGGTTCAAGATCGCTTAGCAAATATGAATATTGAGTTGACTAAAAGCCCAACCTTACAGGTCCTATTTTGTGGCCAGGTTTAATAAAGAGTGACCAGGCTCTTAAACACAAAAACAAACAAAAAATATTTTGACTGCATATTTACTATCTTACTGTACCCATGTAAAATTTTATTTAAAATTTTATTTATAAGCCTTTTTAAGGATATATACTATACCATTACTGAAAATTTTGTTACTATCGTAACATACTTGCAGGTATTTATGGAATGTTATTGTTTCTTTTGGACAGAAAAAAATATATTTGTTTTTGCCTTTCAAAATATAATTTTCAAATATATTGAACCAAAAAAAGTCTGGTGCACTATCAGGCACCAGTTAATTTCTTACCATGTTGTTTTTCCCCTCCATTTGGTCTAAAGCCAACAGCCTGCTGATGAAAAGAAAGGCAGCTATGATGGTTTTGTTTTTATTTTACTTGGCCATGGATGTTCACCGCCACTCTTCACCAACGTTATTTAGTATTCATTCTCTACTGTCCACATGTATATCTCTCCTTTAAATATATTTGTAGATGTAAAAATATATGGACACATATAGATAAAAATATAAATACAAAGAAAGCCATCAATAATTCTAAGTACATTTTTATGCATGCCGAAGTTATTATAAAAAAAATCAAAATTAAAGTCAATTTTGTTTATCATTGTCAAACAATGGGCCAAGGCATTAAAGGCAGTTAGGCATATATAGAAACAATTACATTCTTTCAAAATTCATAATCAAAACATCCTAGTTCAATGGATAAGTAACATATTATGTGGGGCAAGAATGCTTTACCGCAGACAAAGACATTATGGCAATATCTGCCTGGCACTTTGACGCCTCCTGATATTAAAAATTGCAAAAAATTCCAACACTATGGGCAAGCTGTTTCTCCATCTTATAGTTTCAGGTTATGCCCCTTGAAAAATACAGAAAATTTTCTTTAAATGAAAGACAAACTGTGTTTGTTAAAAAATTAGTTGAGTCTTTGCTAAGATCACTTATAGTTCACAACTTGGGATAGAAAATGACACTAAAATCAAATCGCAAAGGTAAATAAACTGAGGTAGGTTATCTCCTCATAGGATATTTTACAATTTATATTGAATAAGAGCATTATAGCATCTCTGAGATTCTCTTAAATTGATTTTGTTTCACTTTTTTCCAGAAGTTCTGCATAGGTGCACTTGTTTTTCCCCTGGAATATTTACTTAGCATAAGACTTAGAATATTTTAGCATAAGACTCAGACCATTTTAGAAGATCTGGTTGTGTAGTAAAACAATTGCAATTTGCAATTGTTTTGCAACACCACTACCTTTCAGGGTTCATTTTCTAATTCCCAAGGAGTTTCATTAGAAAAGAAAGTCACAAATGTTTTACCTGATTTCTGTACCTGCCCAGATGATTTCATCTTTTGTAAGTATGATCAAAAGAAGGTCATCCAGAAAAAGCAAAAAGCCTACCAGAAACCCATTTAAAAGAAGCAGAAAGAAATAGAAGTACAACAGTTTGGGAATGATTGTCAGCTGTTTTGCAGCTCTAACGGGTTCTTTTTAGCTAGGCATTCAACTCCGGCAAAACTATATGATAACATTTATAACATAGAGGGTATTTGATACTTTGGTATTTGGCAATACCAAAGTCGGTGAAGTTTTCTGGAAGGAACTGAGTATAGCTGTACATTCAGGAGACGACAAATGATACAAGACATGGCACAACAACCACACATTCATATTTGCCAGCAGTATGTTTGAGGAAAAAATTAACTTAATTTGAGACTCCTAGCTATACTTGAGAACAAGTTGCAATATAATTTATATGTGCTTTCTTACAGAAAATAATTCTATGTCTTGTATTTTTCCTTGTTACAAACTGACTGGGAGGCTCACGAGATTGAGGTATTTCCTCTCCTGTCCACCTGAACTACTGTAATGCTACAGATCTGGTTGACATGTCACCATTTGCCTAGGGATGAAATACCATTTTTTCTTTACTCACGCTCAGCCTCAACTAAATATTAATATAAAAGTAGTAAATGTGATAATTCACTGCCACAAAAATAGTAGATATATATCAAGTATTACTTATGCATTTAGTATGTTCAGAAATGGGTAACTCAGCTCTAAAAAGTAAAGGTCTTCTCCCTTCTTGTTATTCAGCTAGAAAACAGCCAAAATATTAAAATAGCTCATACCTGGAAATCCAATCCATAGATATAATCTAAATTTGTATTTAATGTTGAGCATTGTTTTCATTGAAGGGGATCTTGACATGGGAACAGATAACCCTTATTTAACTATTTTCTCCCTAAGGTCACATACACATCAACTCAAAGCAATTTTCTAAGGACTGTTTGAGATCCATAAGCTCGACACTTCATCTAGGTTCTAACACTTCTCCCACACGTTTGCAGAGTGCACTTACCTGACTTGAGAAATGCTGCTGCTCCCTGGACACTTCCAGGCAGAATTTGGCCAGAAAGCAACTGTTATTCCCTCTGATTAGTGGCCGATTACTTAACTAATTGTAAACAAATAATTATCATAATATGAAGGAATTGTTCTCTATATGTTGGCAAGGCAGATTTTAAACGTCTTTCTACACTGAAAAATATAGTTAACATAAGTGTATAACTTCGATAACCATACTTTACATATGCATAGAAAATAAAAAGGATTTAAGGGATTCGATGCTGACAGTAGGTTTGAAATGAAAGAATAACAGTGCAGCAGTCATACACCCCATTCAAAAAAACCCCAACATTCTAATGATGTGTAGCATCAGTGAAGTACACCACATTTAATGATGAATGAATATATTATTTAAATACAAATCACACCAGAATATTTCACTATTACCATTAAAAAAAAAAAAAAGAACACAAATAGGGTAGATTCTTCAAAATTATTCCAATGGAGGTTGGAGAATGACAGGTAACAGCCAGTCTCAAACTTCCTTTTCCTTAATCACCCAACTTCTGTAAAGTAGCTTTAACTAATACTGACAGCATCCTTCAGAGGTACAAAACTAATGCCCAGAAGCGGCCAGAAATGCTATTGCCTTTGAGTTCTTCAACAAGAGTATGACAACCTTTACTTCCTGACTTAATTTTATGCTCCATTCTTTTCTTTGTTTCTTTACAACAAAACAATCTGCCTAGGTTAGAAATCAAAAAGGAAGAGGAATTTTTAGAGTGGTTAGGTTTCTTAAGAATTGATAAGACTCACCTTTACTAATAAAGAAAGTGTAGCAATGAGCTTTTTCTACTATTTTTTCCTATTTTTAAGTTTGTGTTGGCATACTACCAGCGATGATGAAGCGTCATTATAGAACACAGAGATAAGATAATTTGAAAATTTTGTAGGGAAGAAATTTTTTAGAGCAGAGAAGTCTTGTTTCTTTAACCAACCCCTCAGTTAAAAGTTTTGTCTCAGTTCTTCCCGGGAAATTCATCAACAGAACTTTGGATGTCCATTTGATGTACATTTGCAATTTCAACTTCAAGTGGAAATGTAGTTGCCAACACAATACATCTTTATAAAATTTGAATGTATATGAATTCATGTAAAATATCAGTTCTACAAAAAAGCAGTAAGTAAAGCTACTTTGGAAATGCGTTGAATACAGAGCAAAGCATAACCTTATATCTTCCCTGGTTTGCTAGGAAAATTTTCACAACTGATATGACAACATCACTTACTAAATCACTTCTGCAGACCAACATTTTCAACATTAGGGACTTTCCATCTTGTTAACCTCTTCATGAAAGAAATATGGACTTTCAGATCTTCATAGGATGTGTGTGTGTTCCTGGCATTACAAAAAAAAACAAGAATCTTATACAGGGCATCAGCTTCAGAGATCTCTCCTCTTCCTAGAAACTATTGGGAGGCACTCTTTAAGGAAAGACTACACTGCCTCCCTTGTGACTCGTGCTCCTTAGCACTCTTTGGACCAAATCTCAGTAACAGTCAGGTAGTCTGTGGAAGCAGGATTGAGAAAAGCAGATGACTCCTGAAAAGCAGTTTTGGCTGGAAAGGTAGAAGCATCAGCCGTGGAGGAGGATCACAGTTATCTCACTTGTTCTGGCCCTGTTGCATTACAGACTAGGACCAACCAAAAAATGAGATATCAGACAAAGTCACCGGAGAAAAAAGACCCATTAGTATCAGAAAAATATGTCTCAATGTTCAGCTGTATTTCTCAAAAAGGTTATATAGTTTGCACATGTAGTTTTTTTTTTTCCCCTGCTCTGTGTTAAATAGATGTGTGATTTACTTCAAACCACTGTTACTATTGCTCCTGAGAATGAAGTGCATAGGCTGCTGATCTTTAGATCCTATTAAAAATATATATATTTCAATTTACTCGTTTTGAAGAGAAAAACTTCAAAACAAATCAGACACACAAAACACTCCAGTTTAAAATCCTGTTTAAAACCTTCAATGTGACATGTAGAATTACCAATTCTGTTACACGAAACCATCACAAATACTGTCTTAAGCCTGTCCTGAAACAAATAGGCCTGACTCTTTCTGTTAGTGTCAGCTAGGACTAGACTGGTTTTTAGATAAAAGCAAGGACAACACCAACAATCATCTTTAGAAGGGAATTTCTTGCACTGTCCAAAAAGGCTATTAGAACCTCTCTTGGTAAGCAAGGCATCGTTTTCTGTGGTATCTCAGTAGACACAGTCAGTTGCTCTTTATGGACTATTATTTACTTATTAATTAGATATTTCAAGTCAATTTACTTAGACTAGGCATTAGCTGCTCAACAGAAAACAAACACAAAGCAGTTACTTTCCTGTGGATTGGAGCCCAGTGTAATAAGCCTGAGTAGCTGCATGCAGAGCAAGCTCAGACACCACCTCGCCGTGCGGTTAAACACAGTCACAGCCTGGCTTCTAGCACGGTTCGTTAGCCCTGACTCATCAGCAGACCTGTGCTGACCACAGCCGAATTGGTCAGATGTTTATTACCACAACATTTAAAACTTCTGAATATAAGTCTGCAGAAAGGAGAGAACCGGCTCAGCTCTGAGCACCAGCTAACCAGCACTGAGATAGTCTTCTGAAAGGATCAGCAAGGTCCAGCTGGCACTAAGCAGGCTGCAAAGTCCAAACCACAGTATTTTTTCCATTATCTAAACTCCATTACCCCAGTGACACGGAACTGATTACAAGTTCCCTCTGAATCCACCAAATCCAGTAGCTTTGGCTAATCAAGAACAGTATAGCAATTTCTCATCCACCTGTCTGAAAATTTGAGTGCCACGGCAGGCTTAGATGAAATCGTAGCTGAGACTGAACATATTCTGACATTGCTCTGAAATACCCATTGCAATGAAAAGCTTCTGTTTCTTATCTTCCTGTCCACTGGATGCATCTCCATATGCAGGTATATGTCTCTAAGTAAAAAATTGCAAGCCTATCTTTCTAACATGGAAATGCAAGTGAAAAAGTTTTTCTACAATGAGTAAAGACATAAGCTTCTTAAATCCAAACTAAGATGCCACTTTCCTGTTTTTTTTTTTGTTTGTTTGGTTGGTTGGTTTGTTTTTGTATGAGAAAGTATTTGCCACCGCTTTTCTGCAATCCCAAACTGGCTGCTTTCAGGAAAGCAACAATTGCACTTGTTAACACCATTTTTCACCTTAAGGAGCTTGAATGGGGGGTAAAACACGAACATTCACGTCTGGTGGACTGTGGAACAAGAACGAACGGAAATATTAGCATCCACTAGTGAATAAAAAACTGAAACATTTCTGCTACTAGCCCAGGTGATTTACACAGTGCAAAAATCATTGCGTATCCAGGATAAGTCAGTGTCAGAAGTTTAAAAGACAGCCCTCTACACTACAAAGTCAACAAACCTGAGCCCGTGGTTCAAGGAGATCTTTTCCTGTACTGTCACCTCTTGCTCAGGGATTAATAATTTCTAGTGAGAGAAGGCACAAGGGTGCAGCTATATTGAAACCCTTCTGCACCAGAAGCAGTTTTTCTTCCATTTGCTGAGATCCACCCAGAACCCCAACACTTGGAAACCAGGATTCTTTCTTAAAAACTAATCTGATCATGTGATCTAGATCACTGCATAAAGTGCCAAGCATTATAAAAGATAATTTGCTCTTAGTAGTGCTATCTAGTTAAGGGTATTCTCTGTTTTGGAATAGTTTGTGAAAAGAAGTTGAGAATTCCCCCTCTAACTTCTTTCAAGAACTTGGTCTACAAAAATGAATACTGCCCTCTGTTAGGAAGACCTTAAGCAGGTTTTATACAATGAGTCAAGAATAACATTTATGCAGAAGAATGTATACAGCTCTGTATGATAAATGCCTTGTTTGCATAACCTATTACACTCAGAAAATATGCTGGTTTGGTCATCTCACCGACAAGCTCTTCGCTATGCACAATTCAGCACAAAAAGCCAATACACCCTCTTATATCCTGTTCACAGCTAAGAAATGAAAAACGATGCAGCTCCTTCACTGCAGTGATGGGAACTGCCCCGATATTCTGCCTCTACCCACATAAAGCAGTGAATCTGCTCGAGGCTTAGTTCTCCTTTGGTATGGAGGATGCCTCACCATTGAACACCTACTAGCCAGATTAGAGAAGATGGTATGAACCAGTATCATTTATCATTAAGGTTGCATGTTATGCAATTAAAATGGAACATTTTCTCACACAGCAAGAGTTCAGCTCTGTTTTCTGTTACTTTGGGAAAAAAAGAAAATGATGTTGGCCTCTGCCTTAGGACTTTGATTTACCATTAAGCCAGAAATTACTGCCTTGAATAACTACAGAATGATACTAATGACTGAAAAGATAACAGAGGTATAGCACTTATAGGCACTTGCTTCTCTTCTCTAACTGTGAGAGCACAGGAGAAAAGTTTCAGATGGGAGCACAGAAAACAGCAAGGCTGTGGAGCTCACCTGGAAGGGTATTTACATCAAGGGCTTCAAGAGGTTAAAGCATTACTGTATTTCCTCTTTATACACCCATTTCATGCATAAGGCTACCAGGCCTAATTAGGAGAGCTTGTTGTAATCATGCAGTCAGGACAGGCAGCAGGAAAAACTCCTTATGGCCCAGTGAAATGTAAATGTGAAAGCTAAGCAGCAGTTGTGCGGCAATGCGAAGTTCTAAGCACGAGCATTCATTCAGATGGATCAAATAGTGAGCAGGACACCACAAATGCATAAGTGATTTCTTCGGGAGTAGAATGCCAGGAAAAATGAGAGTCCAAACAAACATCCTCTGCAACATAAGACACATGGATTAAAACAATGGCACATACACAAGCATAGCACAGCAGTGCCCTCCAACCCATTTACCTTCATACTACGTTCAGCATTTCACTCTCTGCATGTTGTCATTTATTACTGTGCACTACTAATTCTTCCCTTCTCTTTGCTCTGCTGAGATCTAGCCATCTTCTGCAAAACACTCACCTAGTAGACAATTACCCTCCTTTCCATTAGATAGAGGGTCAAACACTAGGGAAACAGGGTAAGATGTGATACATCAATGCCAACAAAATATTCCTTTTAGCACAACTTTGAAATAATAGCATAGCATAAACCTACAGCAGTGTTTGCAATACTTAGCTGTTTTTTTTTTTTTTAAACCTCATAATATGCACCATAGTGGTAATGGGGTTCTGACAAATTGATCCAATATACATCAATTTCAAGAGGTTACAAAAGTTAAGCTACTTTGTCCTGTTTCTCTTCTGTGAATCTGTTAATGGCTATCATTTCCAGGCTCCTCTGGAGGAAAAATAAAAAATAAAATCCAGGGGATACTTCAAAGCAGCAGCCAGTAGGGGCTGATACAGGATTAGGTTCATAAAGGTGGCATTTTGGTCTCTGTTTTGCGGTTAGGTGGACTTAGAGACATGAACAAAGCATGAGGAGACAAGCACTCTTTTGTAAAGTGAAAGGAAACTAGAGAAGTTACTCAGCCTGCCGGGACTTAATACAGAACCAATAAGACTGGTACAATTCCAAAAAACTCCAAGATAATATATATATAATAGTATTTTATATATTATATATATATATATTGTATATATTTTTATATATATATATAAAAGATATATAATAGTCCAGACCTACTGCTTCAGCAGTTGTTGCTGAGACATGAAGCATGAAGCCACACGACCTGGAATTTAGGGTGATCACAAATCCTGCACAACAGGCCCAATCAAACATTTTGGGTGAAGATGTTCCTCACGTTTCAGAGGCTGAAATCTAAGCTGGAGGAAACACCCCCCCACTCCTATAGCGATAACTGTAACACTTGGAAAAAAAGAGACAACAGATTTCACAAACAAGAACTTGCCCAAAGGGCCATTTATCAACCCCAAAAGAAGTGCTAATAAGAATGTTGGAACATAGAATCTATCTGACCTTCCCTAGAAATCTGTAACCAAATTGCACCCACCGTGCACTTTCAAAAATATGCCATTTGGCTAATAAGAATGAAACTTTCAAATATGGTTATAAGAGGACAGTAGTAAGCAAACATTCTTAATTATCCCTAAGAACAAAAACAACAGAAGTCCCAAACAAATTGTTTACAAATTTAATGACTTACAAATCTGCACTTCTCAGTAAAATGAATTTTTTTTAAAAAATAACAATTTTCATCATAGTAGTTCTGCTAATAAATCTATAGTTTTTAAAAGAATATTTACAGAATTGTAATGAAAAATAAGCATATGAAAATTTAAGCAAAAAATAGCTTACAATTAAACTGGCAGTAAAGTAACATGGCTTCCTGACTCATCAACAGAAAAAAGGAGATAAATACTGGTATAAAAGATTTTTTTTTAATGCTTGCCATTCTGCACAAGCATCCCATGGTTTAGGAACCACTACACAGAGAAATCTACTAAAGCAGGCATCTATGCCATATCCGTAAACACATTAAGAAGTGTACTTTGATAATATCATCAATGATTGCTTCACAAAATCTGAACTTAAAATCTGAGTGCAAATCCATTCATGTTAAAAACTGCAATTTCAATTACTAAATCGTTCTAAAAACTGGTTCTGCAACTGTTAAGACTATTTTCTTGTTCTTGCACTTGTTCTTGTGCTTGATCTTGTTTTCCTGTCCGTCCCTCCAGCAGTCTGAATTGTCTTTCCATGCCCTTCTTCAAATTCTTCAGTTTTGTTTCTTTTTCCTTTTTTCAGCGATCTATTTTCATCATTCTCTATTTGTAGACAGAAATATTAACTGTAAATTTATATCATAAATCAAGCATTTTATCGAAAGTCAATCTTCAGTTACGTTGTTTTTAAAGGAGATGTCCCTAATGACTACCTTCCAAAGATTACATCTATGAGTTCAACAAACCAGTTACAAAACCCACACTTCTGCACATCCAATATCCTTTAAGATAGATCCCCAAGGACTTGCAGCTATTTCTGAAAGTAGGTTAACATTAATGAGAGCACCAAAACCAATTAGCTATCATTTTAGCTAAAATTCCTTCTACCAATACGTAAAACTAAAATATATCCAATGCTGAAGAAAATCAGGCAAAAATGAATATATAGCAACTGTTTTATCGTCCAGCTAGAACTGAGAAGTCAGGCTTTTATCTGTAAAGAAAACACTGGACACCTTGGTAAGAATCTAGATTGCACAGAACACTGAAGCTGCTCCAAGAGATAAGCATCAACCCAAGCACCACACATGGAAGCCATCATTAAAATCCACGTGGGGAAAGATGACCTCCCCAGAAAAGAAACTACCCAGGCAGCTAGAAAAGCATCAGAAGAGATCAGTCATTTGGGAAGTACGTAGAGCAGCGTCAAGAAGTGAGAAGTAGCAAATGTGTAAAGGGAAACAAAAGTAAAGTCAATAAACCAAAAGAGGAAGTTGGCAAAATAGATGTACACGTTACATGAGGATAAGCACATGTAACAGAAAAGGGAAAGAGCCGAAGAGAAATGAAACGGAAGGCATGATCAAATCACAATAGGATTAATTCACATAATCTGACAGAAAATTTCTCAATGGGTATCTGTAAAGATTCATTGTCATTTCCATTTGTATATATTTATTTGTTAATAATTTCTATTTACAACGTTATTTTTAAAATTATATCACATCAAGCTGAAAGTTTCAGGGAATATTTTAAATGTCTGCAGCGAAAGTTCTATTGATTTAGGGAAAGCAAAGCAGAAAAAGGGGAAAATGGGAGACACATGGAACTTTTGCTGTCTTTTGAGCTCAAATACAGCTTCAAGCCTTCTAGCATCGACTTCACAACAACACTGATGACAAGTAAAAGTTACCCAAAACCCAGAGATATAAAAGCAGGAGCTTAGATGGTATTTAGGAGAAAATAAGTGTGAACAATGGGTTCTACAAACATGATTATCGTATTATGTCAAATTAGTTAATTGCTGTATCTACTCTAAACTGTAAGTTACAGATTGAGAGAGAACGTATTATGGAAGAACACGAGGACATTTGAATAACCCAACTGAGGATGAATACAACTGTCAGATGCCATGAAATCAACCCATTCTACTTAGGAAAACCATCTTGCTTGTATAGGATAACATAGCCCCACTTTACTTAAGTCTTCTTGCTGTATTAAAGATCTAATCTCTATCTACATTAGACTATGGCAGCCCACAGTATTATTAGAATTTTGTACACATTGTTATATCTTTACCCAACTTAGCTATATGTAGAAAATAGAAAGCATATTTTTGCCTTACCTGATTTTAATTTTTTGGGTGCTAAGTCATCTGCTGGCAACTGACATTTTCGTCTGCGAGTTGTCTGTTGGGTAGGGTTGACCTCTTTTCCTTTTCCAGACTGATTATTTTTTTCAGAACCAGGGGACGTCAAACACATATTTTGAGTTTCTGAAACGTTACCATTTTCTGGCAAGTTGCCGTTATCATGGAGAGAAGTAGAAGTAGCTGCCTCTGATTTGAATTCTACCTTTTTCCTTTTATTTCTCAGTTGGCTATGTTTTTCCTGGGATGAATTATTTTCCAGAGATGTATCTTCACCTTCTTTAAGAATTCCCTTTTGACCTCTGTCTTTGGGCAAGACATGTTTTTCCCTGAGAAAACTGGAACAAGTTTCTTCAGATTTGAAAGAAACTGTTTTCTTTCTGCCAACTCTCGACGGATTTTCTTTTGCAGATGGAGTTATTTCCAAAAGTATACTCTGTTTTTCTTCAGCAGCTTCATTCTTCCCATCTTCTGGCAAATCTTGAAGTGAGCTAGAACTAACAGCCGGTGAAGTGATACTAATCTTTTTCCTTGAGTACCCGTTTGAAAGATCCATTTTTTCTTGGGAAGCAGATTTTTCAAAAATCAGTTTTTTAGCTTCCCTATGATTATTCTTTTTACCACTTTCTTTTGATAAGCTGCGTTTTCCCTGAGTAGAACTTGTGGCTTCTAACAAGATGGCAACTTCATTCCTTCTGCCTCTTCTCAACTGATCAGTTTCTAATGGAACATTTTGATCTTTAGGACCCTCTTCTCTACCATTATCTGCTGGCAAACCACGTTTTCTTCTAAGAGAAATGGAATTAGTTGTGTGTGACACTGGAGGAGTTTCTTTTCTTCTGCCCCTTCTTGATGGGTTTGCACAGGACACTGATTCCAAAGGCACATTTTGTTCTTCATTAGTACTCTCCTCTTTATCATCAGTTTCTGACAAGCCACATTTCCTCTGGAGAGAAGATGAACTTTTTGTCTCTGCTGCTAGATCAATCTTTTTTCTTTTGTCCCTTGATGATACATTTGCTTTTGCCTGCAAAGTTTTATTTCCCAAAGCTGGATTTTGATCTTCTTTCACAGTCATCTTTTTATCATCACCTTCTAGCAACCCACGTTTTTTTCTGATAGAAAGAGAACTCGTTTGTGATGCTACAGCAACCTCTCGTCTTTTTCGTCCTCTCAGTGGATTGCCTTCTGTTGAAGAGAGAGTAGCTTGCAAAGCTGGATCTTGATCTTTTGTAAAAGTCTCATTGTTGCTATGATCCTTAATTAAGGTTTGTTTTTTCGTATAGGTAGAACAAGCTGCTTGTGGAATGGAATCAACTTGCTTTCTTCTGCTCCTCCTTACTTGTAAAGAAGGATTTTCTGAAGTCTCATGTTGATCATAAGTCATTCCTTCTTCATTCCCAGGTAAACTTTTTCCTCCAAGCACTTTGGAACTGGCTTCCTCAAGTTTAAAGTTAACTTTTCTACCTCTAACTCTTCTACATGGAGTTCCATTATTTTGTGTTTGATTCTCTTGTGGGATTTCAATTTGCTCTGGTTTAAGTACTTCCTGTTCATTTCTTGTCCGCTTTTGACGACTATGAGCAACACTGTCACTGTTTACAGCAGTTACTGTTGTGTCAGCTGTGTTGTTCTGGTCTTTCATTATTTGGTATGACTTCTTGACAGAGGCTGAAGATTCTTTGGGAGAAGTTTCCTCCATTTCTGTTTCTGACTTAAATTTGTGTGTAATTAGTTCTAGGCTGGTTACATCTTTGGCAAATTCATCATTTTTTTTCTCTGAAGAGTCTTTTCTTCCTCTCCTGTTTCTTGTTCTGTTTGTTTCTTGTACTGTGCTTCCGTTTGCTTCCAGGTTCAGAACAGTAACAAGCATTTTGTTTGTCTCTCTACGATGTGACTCTGACTTTAATCTTTGAGATGCCTCTGTTGTATTTTCTTGAGCATTTTCTGCTTCATCTCCCAGAGTTACTTTCTCCTCATTTTTGGTGGGTGATTGTGTTTCAGTAACAATTTCATTTGAAGTTTCCTTGATTTTCTGAACATTCTGTATATTTTCAAGTGCCATCCCGCAAATATCTGCTTTGTCTTCAATTGGGTGTTTTCTAGCATTTCTTGAAGACTTACCTCTTTTTTCTGTTCTCTCTATTTCAACTTTAGTTCTGTTTTCAGATTCTGCTGCTCGGGCAGTCTCAAAAGTCCACTCATCACCTTGTGGTATCTTTGCTGATGGGTCTTTACGAAGCTTCCTTGTTGTCCCATGAGGCTCCTCTGAAGCTTGTTTAACTTGGTCATTCCTAGCTCTTCTTCCTCTTTTAGGTGGAAGTGGTGCTTCTGTGTTTTCTATTTTTTTTACTCCTCTAGACCTCTTCTGAGGTGATAGAACCATTTCTTCACTTTCTTCTACCCCACCTTTGTTAGATGTATTTTCATTTTTTTTTAAATCTGTTTGCAGTTGATAATTTTCATTTTGACTGCTACTAGATATACTTTCTGTCTTTATGCTTTGATCATCTTCAGTTACTAATATGTCATTGATGCCACACTCCTGCAAAGTCTGTTTCATAGTTGCAGGTTCTTTTTGTAGCACTGAAGAATCTTTCCCACAAGACTCAAGACTCTCACTTGGATGTTTTAACTCTGTTGGTTCTTTCCTTTTACCTCTTCCTGGTCTTCGAGTAGCAACACGTGTTTCCGCAAATGAAACAGTTTCAACTTTTTTCTGATCAGGATGCTTTGAAGCAATTTCTTCTTCCATGCAAGGATTTGCTCTCCTCCCTCTTCCTAGATTTTTCGCCAGTGAAGTTGAAGTACTGATCTCTCCTATCCCTTCTTGGATACTCTTTTCCTCCAGACCTTGCAATTCTTTTAAATTTAAATCCTTTTCACACTGCTCTGTTGGAGCCAGATGTACAGTCTTCCTTGACCTGCCCCTTGTTGGTCTCCGGGTAGAGTGATCTTCACTAGCTGACAGCTTCTGTTGAGAATCTTTACCTTGTGAACTATTTCCTTTGTCTTCTAAAACAGCTTTTTTTCCCCCATACGAAGTTTTTACATAGAAAAGAGCACAAGCAAAAGTTATACATTACTATGCCTGATCAAAGCGCCTCTGAGTTTTGATTTTCCTAGCAGAGTGGTCTTGCTCAAACAAATCACTTTTAATATTAATTAAAAAAAAAAGAAAGAAAAAAGAGGGATTTTAACTGGCTCCTGGAATAAAAGCCAATTTAGTGCACAAAGTTGTTTATTTTATTTGACAGGTAGCACTCATAGCTTTAAGATATGTTTTGAAAGTCTTTGTAAATAAAGGTGATTTTAAGTGGAGACCTTAGCATCAGGTTTTTTACACTAGTATGTTTGTAGATTCCACCAATAATACACCAGCAAACTACTACACCATTACTTACACACCAATAGAATATCAGCACTGGTATAAATTACAGATTACTGCAAAAATTCCATGAGCTATTTGCTCTCTGTATACATTATAATTTGGAATTTTTAAAACACATGTTGAAACTTCATAACAGCATGTATAGTCCTGTATATTCATTATGACTCTAGTTAAAAGTATTTGTACTTACCATATTCATGACTGCTATTAGTACAAGGAGGTACAGCATCTTCTTGCTTAGGATCCATAACATTTACTGACCTGACCTAAGGGAATAAACAGTAATCAATAAATGTCTGACAGGACAAGAAATAGTGGAATTAAGCAATACGAAATTAGGCATAAAATAGTTGAAAAAAACTCGTCAAATACTTTTCTCAGAAAATGAAGCTTAGTTTGATAACTGCATCCATATATTTGATATTACAACAAAATTGAACTTAATATTTGTCATCTGAGCTACTGTAGCAGTTTTTACAGTGAAAGACAACACTGTAGAGTTAAAAGAAAAAAAAGCATTCACTAAATTGGCTGCAAATTGTAAGATCTAAGTAAGATCTCAAAAGCAGGATTATTTAAGTTGAATCATTTGAATGTTTTGGAGTGTTCTACTGTAGTTCTACACAGACCAGCACTAATATCAGTGATACTCAACATTTTATCTATGGATCTGGGAGCCAACAAAAATCAACGCTAATAAAATGCACAAATGCCAAGAGTGATGAAGCTGTGAATTATAAGGTCAGAATGGTAATCCACAGCAACCTCAGTAACCATTTAGATAGGGTTCCTTCAAACAAAATACATACTAATACAAGTGAATGTCTAGAGTTACTGTTATCTCTGTAAAATAGGTGTCCATTCCGCAAGCAATGAACAAAAGCCTTAGGGGCACAAAGAGCAATCAACTGACCACAAGGTAACACAACATTTTGGCAAAAGCTCAGTGCTCCTGCATGTTTAGAGAAAGCTTTGAATTTAATCTACGGGCTATGAAGAAGCTACACAAACAACAACAAAAAAAACCACTCATATGCCCTACTTATGAAAAGGAAGGCAGAGAAAGAACTTGGTTATAGTTTAAGTAATTTAAGGGTGCTTTAAACATAACAGAAACAAATGCATAGAAAAAAAACACTCATACAAGTTTGAAATAAGCTACGTCTTCTAGCAGAGGGGCATTCACCTCGGCAAAGCTACCAAGGAAAACACAGGTTGCCAACTTTACCGTTTTCAAATCAACATCAGATGCTCTTCTACAAGGCATTTTTCAGCCAGAGGTCATGTAATGAAAATACAATGAAATATAACATGATGTCATATTAGGCAGCCTAAGAGTTCATTTCAGCCACAGGCTCCAAGCCTGAAAAAACTTCCAGAAGCTAAAGAAAATTAAAAAAATACATTACCTTCGTTTTCTCTGATATATCAAACATTTCCTTAACTCCAACATAGTCCACTTCAAAATCAGAAACTTTCTGTCTGGGCTCTGCCATAAGCCTTTTCAGACCCACAAAATCATCAACTGGTTGATATTTCTCTCTTGGAGTTTGCACTAATCTACTAATACCAAACATATCTTCTATGGGTTCAACTTTTTCCTTTGGAGTCTTGAAAATACGGCTGACCCCAATCATGTCTTCTACTGGTTGACATTTCAATTTTGGGTTTTTTTTGATTAAATTAACTCCTGCCACATCTTTTACTACTTCCTTTTTTCGTACTGGAGTCTTCAGCAATGTTTGTAAGGCATTTTCATCTGTAATGGGTTTCAAATTCTGCTTTGGGGTCTCCATGAGCTGCTTGATGCCCGACGGGTCCTCGACTGGCTCCAACTTCTGCTTCGGGGTCTCCATGAGCTGCTTGATGCCCGACGGGTCCTCGACTGGCTCCAACTTCTGCTTCGGGGTCTCCATGAGCTGCTTGATGCCCGACAGGACCTCGACTGGTTCTGATTTCTGCTTTGGGGTCTTCATGAGCTGCTTGATACCCGACAAGGCCTCTATAGGCTCTGATTTCTGCTTTGGGGTCTTCATGAGCTGCTTGATACCCGACAGGACCTCAGCTGGTTCCAACTTCTGCTTTGGGGTCTTCATGAGCTGCTTGATACCCGACAGGACCTCGACTGGTTCTGATTTCTGCTTTGGGGTCTCCATGAGCTGCTTGATACCCGACAGGACCTCGACTGATTCCAACTTCTGCTTTGGGGTCCTCATGAGCTGCTTGATACCCGACAAGGCCTCTATAGGCTCTGACTTCTGCTTTGGGGTCCTTAATAGCTGCCTGATGCCTGACACTACCTCAGCTGGCTCCAACTTCTGATTTGGAGTTTTCCTTTTACTTGTTAGTTTCACCTGAGATGCTCGTTTCTCTGGAATTATTGACGCACTATCGACACCAATATCTTCTTCCAGCATAGCTTGTCTGTTTTCAGGAGTTTTTGTGGATATTGCGTCAAACACAGACTTTAGAGACTCCTCTCTCAGAAAGTAAGAGATGTCTTGACAATCTTGTTTCTGTTCTGCAGCATCTGAAGTATTTAATGGTGACACGATCATCTCTCCTGAAATAAACGGTAGGTTTATGTAATTTGGAAAACAAATGAAGCAGAAAATCCAAACATTCTAATTGCTGTATAACCATATAAGCAAATTGCTGTATAACTGTTGCATAAGTAAAAAACAGATTCAATCAGCCCAAGCTTTCTACAAGGTAAAATCCAAAAATGTACTTCAACAATTGATTTGGCAATTAGCAATAAGGTAATTAAGCTCCTACAAGGCACAGCATACTTTTAAAAAATTAAGCATAAAAAAACTTCATCGATGATTCTTCATTTAATCTGATATAAAAATTATTAGTATTACTGCTATGAATATTGGATAATTTATTCTTGATTTTTGTTGGTGTTTCACCAGATGCTCATTTTTGCTAAATTCTTAGCAAAACAATTTTAATTTAAACAATTCTGAGTTATACAGGGACACAATGACTAGTATGCAAGGTCATAAGCAAAAGATGGAAAAAAGCAAAGAATCATCTTAATACAAATATTCCTCATCTGACACTTTTTTTTTTAAAAGTAGAATCTTTTTCTGCAAAATTCCGTAATATAAGCACTCCCTGCCATAAGATTTTGTCACTGAATTTAACTGCGTGCATCGACAACTGATTAAAGAATTGCCATGCTTCAACAGAAGATTTGCCTGAAACTATAATTTAGCATTTAGAAGTTTCATATCAAACAGAACAAAAAAGAAAACAACATCTACCAAAAAATTAACTCAAACTACAAAAATGTTTTCTAATACATGATAAAAAAAAAGATATCAGCGGCTGCAAGATGCTTTATCTCTACATCAAATCTGCCTAGCATGAGACTATTCACTGTCTCAAGTAATTCTAGACACTGCTACCCCTAAGTATACCTAAATATTTTTTTCCAGCTAACAAACATACCAGATTCTTCAGGAGTACGCAGTTCAGAAATTTCCACCGCAGTGCTTGTTGGTGTGAAATCACTCTTATCAGCAACGGGCAAAGGTAATCTTTTTCCACTCTCATTTTCTGGAGTTTGAAACATCTCAGTCAGTCCTATAAATTATATTCAAAGAAATGAGCACGTTTTGAAAAAAGAACCACGCAGTTGGCAGAACCAGTAATAATTTTAAAATCTCACAACTTACCTGTGAAGCTTTCGTCCATATTCATGTTTTGTTTCAATATAGGATTTTTTACCACTTTAGGGACCTGTCCAGCCATCCTAACTGTGGTGGAGTAAGCTCTACCTACAACTATTGTAGCGGGAGACTCTGCATGACCTGTACTAAAATGACCTTTTATTTTTCTTTCTGGAGTCTATAGAGGAAAAAAAAAAAATAAAAAATATTAGTACACAAAGATTCCTTTTATTTAAAATCTAACCAGAATCACTCAAAAACTTCCACAAATTTATTGGTCTTGTTTAGCTAACACAGACTGTTCTGCATCCAGAAGTAGTTAAATTGCAGCTAGTTTAAAGGGCTGACTTGTTGCAAAATGCAGCTTGTATATTCATTTCAAATTTGAGTGACTGTGGTCAGTGAGCATCTGAGACAAGTTTTCTTAGCTTTAAGGAATGCTCAGGGATTATCTTGAGAGTGCTTCAGTCTTGCTCCTTTCCATCTTCATAGAATCATTTAGGTTGGAAAAGACTTTCAAGATCATCAAATCCAACCATCAATCTCAGCAACATGTAAAGTGTTTAAACTGAAATAGATAGCCTTTCAAACCGCGGTATAGTTTGGACTGTAGAAAAGGGACAAATACTTATTCCATCTACCCAACACACTGAGTTATTTAGATACACTCTTAAGATGCTCTGAATTAACACATTACTACAGATTAACTTTCAAGTAGATTAATGAAATAGTTACCTCTTTTACGTGCTCTGTAACAACACGGCAGAGTAGCTACCCTCACACTTATCTAGTCCTCAACTACAGCTGGTACCTACAGGACTTGCACCAAAAAGAATAACTAGATATGGCTCTTGACCTCTTCCTACAGGTCACAATATTCTTACACATCATGAGAAAGACATCAATACCCATTTAACATTTTGCTAAAATCTCACAAGCTTCCAGCTTCTACAGCAAAACACCTACAAGCTGTTTTGCAGTTTAGCCAACCCCAAAACCTTAAAAAGTAGTAAAAGAATACCTTTGGTGATTGTGTTATTTTCTTTACTTGTCTTCCTTTTTGGACACATTTTTTAACAGCCTTTGCCTGTGGTCTTGCAACACCTGATTTTACCACTTCTGCCCAAGATTTCGCAACTAGAAAGCAAAACAGACATAATAACCTTAATTCTCAGCTGTGTAAATAGGAGTTCACGATTATTTCTTCATGATTCCAAAGAATTTGCTGCAGTTGGACATCAGCAGCTAGTGGTTGTATCATTTGACAACACCTATACTCAAGTGCTGTGTGAAAACACTTTCAACTGGAAAATTCAATTTCAAGCTGAAGTTTAACAAGTGTCCAAGCATCCAACATAGCTGTTTCCACAACCAAACAACAAAAAGCCTTATGCAGCGTCATACTTTACAGATCCTGGAACTGAATGCTGACCCAATTCTGTCCTCACTCTTTCTGTCAAGAAAATATTTTCCCCAATAGAAATTTGCCATGAGCCTTTCAGTCTTGCTCATTATTATACCTGAACTTTTACTTAACAGAACATGAGGTTTAACATCAGAAAAATGGTTTTTAAGTGAAACATATCCAGCTTTTCTATCACCACCTTTCCAAGGAACTTTATAGTCAGGAAATTATTTATTTATACTGCTTACAGCATTTGGTTTTACACAGAATTCCCATAACCTTTCTTATATCATCTTCACCACATTCCTCTCTGAAAATTGCCAGAGCAAGGTTATCTTTATCACATCATCATTTTATACACAGCAGAGTAATGAGGAAATTAATTACAGCTGTGCAATAAAGCTGTAAGTTGGTAGGACACCTGCCTCATTTACTATAGAAATGAGCTAAGAGAAGACATATAAAAGAAATGATTATTTTTATAAGCAAAGATAAAAATGGGAATGCCATTTCTGAAGAAACTGATATTATTATTCTCTCGTAAATTCTTGTCTCACAGAGTTACTGTATAAGTTGAGGAATGTTTGCAAAAAAAAAAAATCTAAAGCTGTCGTTGGTAGGTGTTTAGAATATAAAGAAGGCGGCCAGCCATACAGGGAATTATCTAGAAAAGCAATGGGAAAACAGATTTTTGTTTTGTATACAAAATAGACATCCAAAAATCAAAAATTTTAAGGACAATGGTGTTATTTTCATTTTACAGAAAAAACTGATGCACTGATACTAAAACCCACTTACACGGATGTGGTGAAAGAGCGTGCCAAATACGTGTGAAGTACTCTGCTGCTGATAAAATGAAATAACCAAAGCAACTGAAAAACATTATTTTCCAAAAAATCTAACACAACTTTCAGCTGTATTAACCAGGAAGGCCTGTGATTTTATCTCACCGTATAACGAGACTGTCACTGGGACACTATATGTAGTACGTTGTTTAAAATTTTAAAATACTACAAAAAATGAAGATAGCAAAGAATAAAAATTGCCAGGTGAATGTTGGTATTGCTGGGATACTTTAAATTTGACTTTGAAAGGGTCAAATTAATATAATCTGTTTTCATAAATTAAAAAAGACATCTTGTCTTTAAGTATCTTCACAAAGATTAAATTTTCAAGAACCAGAGTCCCTCTCTCAATTTTTCCAATGGTATCAAAACTATTTTGACCAGCATTCAAGAATGTTCAGCAATTAAAGCATCTGTGACTCAACAAAGGTTACCATCTATGATATCTGCTATATACTCAACAGTTACGTGCAATCCACTCCACAGATAAGCTTGTGAACTGTCTAGGGAAAACGGTAGAAAGAAACTAAACTGAAGACAGATGTTTATAAAGTGCATGTTTTCGCCAACAAAAATTATACGATTGATACGACTTGATTTAGTTCAATACTACCCAAACTTGAGAGACTTGAAGAATCATTACTGCAATTAACCTACCAAACAGAACCTTAATTCTACCATTTTTCAACTTCTGAGTATTAAGATTTATGTTCTAAATACTATTTTATATACTGCTTTAGCAATTTGCTATATAAATATAAGAGAATGTAAGATTTTGCAATTCTCAGATGGTTCAAAAAATCCCAAATCCATCAGAATATATGCCAATCATTTGGTGGTCCATGTACAATGAACCAGTAATAGGCCTACTTCAGTTTTGTTGCTGTTTTTTAAAGCATTGGAGTTCATATTAAAATTAACTGCTGAAACAAACCTAGCAAATTGGCGCTAGAGGCACCACTTCTTCTTTTTGCATTGATAACTGCTACAGCCCCACTTCTCCTCTTCATGGGAGTCTTCTTCACACTATGTTGTGAACTTTTTGTTAATTTGTTAGGTGTAGCCATTGATAGGGTTTTATCATCTTGGTTAACCTGAGAAGATTTAGGTGTTTTCACTTGGCCAACATTTTTCTCCTTTGTATTCATATCTTTTGCAACACCATTCTGCTCTTCTGCAATTGGTGATGGTGTTGTGATGTGAGAAACAGAGAAACGTCCTTTTGTGTAAGGTGTTGGAGAGCTTGAAGTAAAATTCGGTGTTGCTTTTCCAGAGACAGGGGATGAGGCAGCTGGGGACTTCTGGGTTGGCAAATTTTTTGGTGACATTTTTTCTTTCTGCAAACGCACAGAAAGTTCCTGGTAGAAAAAAAAAATAGAGAGGAAAAAAATTACTGCACAAAGATGAACTACAAATGCTCTTCTCTATCTTTGAAAAGCAAATCCGACAGTATAAGATACCATAGATCATTTGAAAAAGCCTTAAATGTTACTCTCTAAAAAGAAAACCAACTTGCAACAATTTTTAAATTTCAAAAGCCTCAGAAGACACACACAAATTCAATTGAATAAATTAACTGACTTTGTTACTCTACTTTATTCAAAACAGTTTTACTCACATAAAGTACACTACACGTTTTCACTAGTTTAAGTCAGCAGCCAAATGTTTTCAAACTTCTGGCCAAGCCACGTGGCAGAAGTTTGCACATTTTGCCAACAAACTACTCTTCTAGATTGTGTCTGTTTTCTGTTGTTTATGATAAACTGGTGCCAGTAGGTACTACTGTTAAGCACAAACACACAGAAATGTACCCTAAATATGCATGAGAACGAGGAAAAACATGCGAGGTGAAAAGACACACCTAGTGGATAAAGACAGGTAGACAAAAAATAAGCTATAACCTTTCCTCCAAAGAAAGAAGTTTAAAAAATGCTGATTAAAAATTGCTCTTTTCAAATGCCATTTTAATTTGCAATTATTAAGTCCCCTTCCTAGCATACATCTAAACAAGGTTTATTATTAATTTGGAATTCATTTTTGGAAGTCTTTGAATTTACAAATTCTGTCCACATCAATTAGCTTAGCAACTCGACTAGCCTTAGCATTTAACATTTACCTGGACTGCAAAGTGCTTCAGTCCCTGAGCCTTTTTCAGAACCGCACGTGGTGAGTTTCCAAACGGTAAGCTCAGTCTTGCAGGAATCGCACCTCTTTTAAGGGGTGAGTTGGGAGGCAAACTTTTATCAAAGAGTTCTGGACTTAGATGACCACCAAAAGACACTCTTTTTCTTTTTCCTAAAGGCTGAAGTAACAAATCACCACTTTTCCTCTTCTGGGATACCCTTTTTGTCTTGCCTAAAATAAATAACAATATTTGTAAATATTTCCACATATCCAAGGCTCCAGGAAGTCACTGTTTTAACCTGCACAGAAAACAGTGCTTACTTGCACATTTTAAAGTTGGAAACATATCAGAATGTAACTCATTTAAATTCAATTGGGTAAACTTTTATACAAATTATTGTGCATTTTTAGGGTCATATATAGCTACACGATAAATATTTTAGAACTGATGTGTCAGCAATTAATTCTATATTTAAGTGGAAAAATTCTCATAAACACTAAGAGAATTTCTCCAATTCAGTACGAACATGGCATGAGATTAAACTCATTTACCCGATTCGTCTTGAGCCAACAGGCCAGAACTATTCATTTCTGAAACAGTCTCGTTGTCTTTCAGTACATTAGCACTTCCAGAAGACCTTTTCGATGATAACCTAAGAGGTCTTAGAACACTGGCATCTTCCAAATCTAATTTCTGATTATACCCCGTGGTGGCCAGATCTTGTTTAGTTCCAGTATCTTTTCTCTCTACAGTCTTATTGTGATGTTCTTTAACTGCATTTGTCTCCAATGTTTTTTCAGTTAGCAGTCCAGAGGTCCTTGGCCTACCCCTTTTTCTTCCAGAGGGAGATTTCTGACTAGCAGGAGATGCCAGCTCTGACGTTAATTCTCCTGAAGTTGGTGTCTCTGAATGGACACTTTTGTTTATTAATTCTTTACTTTGCCTGATATTTCTTCTGGGACTCTTGGAATTAGAAGAAGCAGGAGATTCAGAATCTCTCCTTTTTGAGTTAACACTTGTCTGATCACAAATTTCTTTCAACACTTCTTTCACTGATTTTCCTGGTGTATGTTGTTTACTATTTCGTCTCTGTTTTAAGCATTTATTTTCTGCCAAAGGCAGTTGTTGGAGGCTATCATTTCTGCACACTGAATCTTCCCTTTGAATTTCAGCTGAAATTTCTGAAAAAGACTTATGCTCCAACAACACACCTCCTTGAGTTGTTGGAGTACCAATATTTACAGAATCCATTCCACTAGCTTCTTTGGTAGGTGACATGAAATGAGACCGGGGACTCTTCCTTCTGGGGGTTGGTGTAGACGCAACATATTTACCTACTTCAGAAACATTTGTCATGTTAGTTGTTTGTGCTAGTTTATCTACTGCAGAGCTGTAGACTTTCATTTTATCTGCATAACCCAAGCGTTCTATGGAGCATGGCTTCAGTGAACATGCTCCATTCCCGTCATTCTCCTTACTGGGTTTGGTTGTAACTTCAGTATCTGTAGATTTGCCTGATGTACTTACTTCCTTATGATCTTGCTCATGACTTCTCTTACCAATAACTTTTGTCATCTCCATTGAAGTCCTACCAGAAATTCGAGGACTTCTGGTAAAACTGTTCTTGGTAGCACTTCCTACAGTTGAGATCTGATTAAATTCTGAACTGATTACTTCTTGTTTCATTTTATATTCTTCAATATTTTCACTTATGCCTATTTCTTTTCCTTTAGTTCGAGCACTTGGTTCTAGCAGAGCACTCTTGTCATCTTCTTTTCCAGCTCTTTGAGGTACATTTCCTTCTTGCAAAGGTTTTTTCACTTTAATCTCATGTTTCAGTGTTTCATAGAGTTTACTAAAAGGAGACATTTCATTTTCCTTTTTAATAAATTGTTGTATTCTGTATGAAGATTTGGGTGTATGCAGCTTAACTGGTAAGGCTTTGGATATATTTTCCTCTGTACTTTGTTTATTTTCATTGGCATTTTGTTCTTCACACTCTTCATTATCTACAGTGTAAGCAAAGCAAAAACAAAGAGTTACATAAAAAATGCAGAAATACAACTAAAGTTCCTTAAATACAGATGTGAATTCCTTCCTTTCTTCTATCAAGGCCAGCAACCAGGGTCCAGGATATAGCACTGTAAATAAAGCTCTGTTAACAAGTAACAATTCTCTCATAATAAAAACACTAGTACTGAAATGCTTAACAAATTTTAAGTTGTAATCTGGACTTTATCCCATATTCAGATAAGGCAATTTATATTTCATGCCTCTCTTTTTCTTCAGTGGCTCATATACATATCTTTCATGGCTGCCACAAGATAAATCTATGAACATAGAATTAAACAATTATTTAGATTGGCTTACCACAATTCAGTCAGTATTCTGTCTTGCATTTACACAGGTGCTGTATTGTTATAACTGTATCAATGCTCCTCTAGGGTAAAGCAAGACTATAAAGCAGAGCCAGCACTTCCCAGATGAGACACAGCAAGTGACTGCATATATGCTGGAAGTTTGAAGTAACATGCTTCACTCCTCATTTTCCATGCACAGAGTAGTCAGCTATAGTAGGGTTCATCTAATAAGGTGCCTTTCTAAGCCACAAGAAGCTGAGACCTAGTGAACATCTATACACCCACAAAGTCTCTATGCACCTCCAAAATTATACCCATTTCAAACTCTACCTCAGGTATTCTTTCCTAATAAATGTAATATTTGCTCAAGATGATCTAATATTTGCTCAAAAGCAATCTGTTCATATATTTTAACCACAAAAACATATTTTGTGATGCTATAGTTTTTTGCTGTTGAGAAATAAAATGTAATAAGCAATTAAGTTTCACGTATCGGTTTCAACTGACATTTGTATTGCATTTGCAAAACTGGTATACTGAACTCCCTTCTTAGGTATAATCTTTGTAAACTGAATCTGCACAAATCACTTAAAGCAACGTAAACTCATTTTGCCAACTCCAGTCCAAGTGTTGCTGCCTATTTGTCAGGATGCAACTACACTGATTTCTCCTGGCAGGACTTAGCTATGGTAAACCACAGCATCTAAAAACAACAACACAGTACACCGACATAACAAAGTGTACTGTATTCAGATTGAAAAGACTTAAAATACATTTCTTTTGTTCTTTTCAAGCTTGTTTTCCCTCCTGATGCTAAGAATAAAATAAAATTAAGGAGGAAGAAGAATGCAAACCCCTTAATACAGGTACCAACCTGGAGATCTTTTAGATCCTGAAGTTTTTTTGTGTAATAACTCCACTTCTGCCACCTGCTGAACATGAAGAACCTGTAAATTTGTACAATATTACAGCAGAGCAACAAATATTTACAGTTTTGCTTTCTACAGAACATCGAAAAACACTATATTTACAGATGTGTAAGCACTGTTTACTAAACAGGCTTAAAAGCTTTCAGATTAAATCATAGAGTATGTCACAGGTTAAGAACGCTAACCGATACTCTACACAGCAAGAGTTCAAGTCTTATCATTATTAGCTCTAAAAGCAGCAGTAGCATACGAATATATGCAGCACATTCTAAGTTCACTTTCTTACCAAACCTAGTGGAAGAATTTTATTTAAATAAGAGAAACATAACATACAAAAATTTTTCAACAGCCACAGTACTCACTAAGTAACAATATCCCTTTGAAGGGATAAAACTTTGTTGGGAATGAAAAAAAGAAGCAAATGCAAATAAATTATTAAAAGATCAGCTTAGTTTGATATTTATAAATTCCAACAATACATTAGTGTAATAGAATATAGAACAACACATTATTTTTGAAAAAAGCATGCTCAGGGCAAAATTCCCAATTTATAGTACAAGAATATCCAATGTCAATACTTAACATCTCCTGCATACCATCTTCTCCTCAAAAAAGCTAAAGATTAATTTTTAATAGGTTACCTGTATTACTAACATCATAGATTATTAAGTATCTATTACCAGAAACTGACAACTCTAAAATAAATTATGAATTTTAAAAAAAAGTATTTATCTAAAGGAGTTAATTTGTATTTTGAAACAGAAAGCTAGCCTACAATTGAAAAATGATTCCTAATTTAAAAAAATAAAATACAAAACCCACAATGAAATGGGGAAATAGAATACCATATCAATACTAACACCAACATACTTGCAGTAGGTAAGCCTATCACCACAAAATTACCTGCAGCGTTTCATCTTTTGGAGATCTAGAACGCCTCTTTCTCGGAGTTGATTGGAGAGGATATTCAAATCTGGATGAAATATTTTAAAAGTAAAACCAACCATTTTTTGTTAAATAGCTAATAACCAAATTCCTATTATTAAGGTAAACGACCTAGGAAGAGTTGTTCTACTCCCAGAAATACACACACATTGCTTTAAAATGCTTTAACTACATCAAAATACTCTTAACTTTTCTACTAGAAGTGTGTTTATCCTTGAAACAAAATCAGAATTATCTCTCTACATAATTCTATCTTTATCAATTTAGCTTAATGTAATATATAAAAGTGATAAAAAAATCTTTAAGCCATCCTGCCTTCTGGAGAAGCTCTATAAGACACTGTAAAGAGATACAAAATAAATTAGATTAACTTCTGTTTCTGAAGATGGTAAAACAACATTTTAATTTTTCCCATTCATCTACTGTTATCTTCTGTATCTTCGTCCAGTAGTTAAGACTGTGTCCACAGAGTTCTCCATATTGCCTGGCTGCAGAACACTTTTAGGATCAAGGCATTAACAGTTTGTCTCTGTCATTGGCACTCACCTGAAAGAACGATCAATAATAGTTAAGACATCTCCATGCTTCAGAGGTACAGGTTGCTGAAAACAAGCACCATTCAGCCGCGTAGGGTTTACTGTACTTAAATTAGTCAATATTGCCTGGAAATAAAACAAACATTTCAGTAGCCTGATGAGATGCAACAATGCAATACACGTCATTAAAATACATCTATCTTACCTCCTCGTTTTCATTTACTTCAATTTTACAATGTTCTTTCGAGACCTGAGGCAACTGGATGCGAATATCACATTCTGTTCTCCTACGAGTGAATATATAATTTGAGTTTCAAGATATGCAAAAGAGAAAAGACAGAAAAATCTGCTGTAGGATTAGGCGGCTTCCCAAATTTCCGCTAATAATTTGTACAACAGCACGATACTTTTTTAAATGTGATAAAATGGACCACAACCTCAGAATTGCTCTATCTCCAGCCACCACAAGTAACTCAAAATCTAAAAAGCCACACGCTGTAGGTTGGGTCTGTTCTATGGACTGCAGAACAATGCCTGTGATAGCTGAATAGCTGGAACACTTATAATGGTATCTGTGTTTAATTAAAAAAAACAAAACCACAACCACCCTACTTGTTAACACAGATAAGAACACTGATAAACAAAGGGACAAGAAAATGCATTTAGTGAAATACTTAATATAATGTCTATTATCCTAACAGAGTTTGGAACACTAGGAAAGAGCCATAAAGTTATTGCTACCATGGGGGGAAATCTTTTCTCCACTAAAAATCCTTAAACGTGAATGTGATCACTCGTTTAACTACCACCACGTTTTTCTGGTCACATATATTTAATATATGCCAACAGAACTAAGCAAGAGACCAGTCACTAAGTGCTCTAGGTATGAAACGGGGAATACTGTATTTGTGCTAGTTTCTGTGATGAAAAGTGGTGAAAAAACAGCACTGAAATAAAAAGGATAGAAAAAGACATGAAGCAGAGAGAGAAACATGAAAACTAAAGCTTAGATTCTAAATCACATTATCAGCAAAATACACTCCTTCCAAAATCTGTCCTAGTGCTACACATAGATCAAAAAATAGAGTCTTAGTATGGCACGGCTAGCTAAGCAGCAGCCTTTTCATCTGCCAGTAAAACCAAGTATCACACGACTGGCTCAAGTGTGAAGCCACAGATTACCATTAGTGGCCAAAATTCTTATAACAGAGGCTTGCCCTGTCTAACCCACCAGGTAGCATTGAACTCATTCACCTTAATTGGATAAAAGAGTTGAGATCCCAAAGACTAAGTCTGAAAAAAAATGCAGGATATTAGGCAATGAATGGGAGAATGAAATGAATAAGTCTTTCAGTTGAGGTGAAAAATAACAGGTGCTCGTGCTTCTATAACATCAGAGAATCCATACTGGAAAAAAAGTAAAATACCCAAATTCTGAAAAATCAGTTCATGACAAGCCTAACAAGACATTTCTGGGGTTATCTGGGGGTTTGAGGTTACTTGTTCCCTGACTTGCAAGTTGCTGAAAACTTGCAGAGTATTTTTAGAAAATACCAACCAATGCTCCTACGTTGATATTTTCTAAGAATATTCTACCAGTCTTTCTTAGGCATTCATTACTGACCGCTCTCAGACCTTTGGTCTGACCTGGATAGCCATTCTACTTTCTTAAAAGTTCTGACAGCTGTGCTTCTAGGCATACACGCTTTTTTTGTGATTTTAGCTTTTTTTTTTTTTAAACTAATCTCTAGCGCTTTTTGACATCACATTTCGTAGGTCTTAGGCCAAAAATGTAACAGATATCATGCCAGGTGTACTGTCCACAAAAGTACTTTGCACCTCTCACTGATGCAGATGACAGAAATTAATGTTTGTAAAATTAATTATCAACTGTCTGGGCAGCTCTGCTGAAGCCAAAGAATGGAGTACTTCCCACAGACTGTCACTATTGAATTTGATTCAGGACTAATTAGTTAAGATATCGATCAATCAGTGCTGAACAAACCCAGTTCAAGAGAAGTAAAAACATTTTATTTATTCATCAATTCTTGAGAGTAGCTCATGTATTCCATTACTGAGGTCTTAAAGAACCAAAAAAATTGCAAAAAGCACTGGTGTGATGAACACGGTTGAATGCACACCATGTACCTTCTTCACTGGATAGATATGCCTCTGGATCAAAGAGTACTAGCACTGGCTTGTCAGCTGTATATTACTCTCAATCTCATAGCTTTGTCAAATCTCTTTGCCAAATTTCCTTTGGCCAGAAACTTAGAAAAAAAGTACTTTTAGGAAGGAAAGGACAAAAAGCAATGACAAACAGTAAGTTCAGCTCTTTATACTTATAATCAATGCTAGTCCAATATCACCTTCCCTCCCTTGAACATCGTTCACAAATATACAAACATTTATTTTTTGCAGATAAGTATTAAAAAGATTCTATCTGCAGGAAATACATCATTAATATTATTTCAGTGTATCCAAGTACTCAACACGTTCTCACCTTCCAAATAAACAAGAACTTGCAGTGAGTGGAAAATGAATTCCATCGGTCCCATTCCGTTTAATTACAATAATTTTCCCGAAGAGCGGCATCTTCAAGTGTAAGGAACCTTACCTAAATGAGAAAGTCAAAATTATTCATCCAAGCAAAGCTTTATAAATTTGTTAGAGTAAATCAATGTAATCTATTTTTATTGCTGTTCAAAGATTTTCTATAGCACAGCAGAAGAACCTCAGTTACATGCCATGCAAACAGAAGTGCCATTTACGTGTGCTTCCCGGCGCACAAACCCGGGAACTATCCACCCCGAGTGAGCACTGAGATCCCACGCAGAAGTTGAGGGCACTACGCATTTGGAGAAAACGATGCTTGTAAATGGTGGCAAGAGCAGTCATCACGTGTTCATATAAACTTAGTCATGCTACTTTTACATATGCAATAGGTATTCGCTGTCCCTCAGAGCTTTTGCAGAGATTCAGGACCACACGTACTATGTTTCATTCCACAAGCAATTTAAAACTATTTCCAGGTGAACACTCACTCCTCCTCACCTAAACCTAGACTATTACCATTCTCTTCTCTACTTGGAAATTCTTAGACGTGACTTTCAGGTGAACAGCGACTACGTGACGGTAAGTTGTAACTATCTGTTCATCTGCTGCTCTCCCTCGTCCTTAGTTTTTAAACTGGCAGGACGGTTTCTCAGAAATCTTGTTGAAGGGTGGGTCTCAAAAGCAACTGCGCTTCCTCACTTCTCGAGGAAGCTGACAACACGGTAAGGGGAACAAACCGATCTCATCGTCTTCTCCAAGGAAAGGCAGAACCACTCAGAGTCCCAACCACTACATCGAATATAAACCCGACTGCACCGTCACACTTCTCGCCCCTCAGTGAACACAGGAGGAAATGGTGGTGACAGCAGGAAGGAGCACTCCAGGAAGCCGGCGAGAGGTTGCCAGGCCCTCATGAGAGGTGCTGACGTACCCCACAAGTGCACCTGTACGCGCTCGTAGCGAGGAAGCAGCCGGCGGGACCCCACCGACCTCGCACCCAGCAAGAACTGCTGGCACACCCAGCAACGCTACGCCTTGCGTACACAGCGACGCGGGCACGATCCTCAAAACCGTATACATCAGATGCACTATCAAGTATCACTGATCTGAAACTAGCTCCTAAAAATATCTATAACCTATGTACAGGACTAAAAATCAACATTTTTGCATTACAACGAGCATGTCTGCGTAATGAAAAATAGCACCAATGAGGACGTTCAGCTTGCTTTCAGTATCCTTCCAAATACTCCATTTTCCTGTTGGCAAGAAACAATTCCTTACATTTTAAAAGTTTATTTTAAACGCAAAATGCAGCTTCACCAGCTGAAACCCAGCTGAATGCCAGACCCTTTAACCCCTGTCCCAAAACGAGCCTCATTTTACCAGTCAGCAAAGCCTTATTTACATTTTTGCTCCAGTTCATTTCGCTTCAGGACACTCCAAAGACCACAGGTACAGGAATTAACGGAGCTAGGAACGACCCACCCGGAACGCGTCTTTCCTCGCTGGCCTTCTCCCGTTAGGAAGCAAGGCGCCTCGGGGCGCCCTTACCGCAGTCCCAGGCAGCGGCAGCCCGCAGCTCCCACGAGCGAGAGAAGCCCCGGAGCCGCAGCCGCCCGCCCCCCCCCGGCTCCCCGCGCCCCCCGGGCCCGCTGCTCACC
>VXAA01003686.1:862208-946173 GCA_013399115.1 Anseranas semipalmata | reverse complement strand
CGGCCGGACTCTTTTAGCTTTAACTGATGCCGGTTTGGCGGAAGGAGAAAAAAACGAGCTGGGCAACGAGAAAACTTTCGAAAAGGCGCGCGACAGGCCGCGATTGGTGGAAGGGAGATCACGAGGCGGCGCGGCGCACCCAATCGAGAGCGCGGAGGCGGTTTGATTTCAAATGGCCGCGCCCGAGGCCACGCCCCTTGCCGGTCGTTCCCCGCCTCAGGGCCGCCTCCGGCCGCTGCCCGTCGTCGGCCCCGGCGGGAGCGAAGAGTCCTGCCCCACGGGAGCTCGTACCCGGGGAGGTTTCCTCGGCGCCCCTATAACTATATCGGTGTTTGGGCGTCACGGGAGCTCCTCGGGGCAGTAGGGAAGGTCCAGAAGCAGTTCAGAGCACTTCAGCTTAACTTTGGCAACTGTTTTCTAAACTAACTTAAACATCCAGTATCTAATTTCTGCACCAGTCTTCTGATAATTAAAAATATTTTCCATCGCAAAAACAAGGAGCGTTAAAAAGGGTAACGATGGAGGGAGCAAGGAAGGAAGCAGTAATAATAATAATAAAAAGTAAAAATTAAATCAGCATTTGAAGTCCAGTGTCATCACCTAAATAGTTACCTTCACTTATGTACAAAAACTGATTCCCTGACAGGAGTTCAATACTAAGACCTGAATTTGAGAATCTGTGAACTCGAGCCAAACCCCATACTGCTCTGTATCTGAAGACAGAAACAAAAACCACCACCAACAAAACCACCTGGCAAGGAACCAGGATTAGTTCCTTCAGAGGGCCTTATACTGCATGACGGTAGACAGAGCTGATCCTAGAGAAAATTGTCATCACCAAATCCAACATCATCACCATCCTCATCCTTGACCAAGTTTATATGTTTGATATTCCTGTAATATATTTGTGTAAATCTAAAGATCAATTTCCAATTAATGACATAAGCTCCTGGTAGGAAAAATGACAAGAAACCCTGAACTGAAAATATCCAAGCAGAAGATACCTTTGAACCTTTAAATATAGACTCAGAAATAATTTAAATATAGACTCAGAAACATTTTTCAGACCAGAAAGGCTTTTAACCTCAGTAGATATTTTTAAAATGCTCCTAAAAATATTTATGCACAAAGATTATAACTACATTAAGACTATGTAACTTCAATCATTATGCTCAATTCTTTCTTTATTTTGAACATTTTTACCAGTGGTCTGGAATTTCAAAATACAGGCCCCAGCCACCCCACATTTCATTCTCCAGAGTCACCTCTATGGGGTGCATAAAGCTACGTTTTAAAAGCAAGCTGCCTATTTGCTCTCTGCTGGTTCGCTCTGATGCCTAAGGGAGTCACAAAAGGTTTTGGACTCCTGTAAAAGGGAGTGGAGGGTACTGCTATTTTCACCTCCATGAAACATACAGGAAAGTACTTAAAAATGAGGGAATAGAGATATGCCGGGCAGCACATGAAGATTCGGGTGACTTAACACTCTTCCAGTCCCTGGCAGGCCAGAATTAAGGGGGGCAGGAAGCTAGACTGCTCGCAGGGCAGTTTGCCTGACTGCCTGAAACCTCGTTTCCAGGCTGTGGGTCTACAAAAATCTAAGCCAGACTGACCTTTGCCTGCTGCCAGAGATAAACAGAGGTTGGGATATCTAAAATAAGCACAACAGAAACAAAGTACTCTTAGAAGTTCTGAATAATTTGAAAAAAGAGTGAGAACAACTTACTCTTACATATTACATTTAAAATAAACTTACTTATGTATATTATGTGGGGTATTAATTTCTGGTATGTATCCCTCAACTTCTTAGCCACTAAACACAAACTGGTAACTAATACTAAAACCTGGCTGCGATCTTGTAAGATGACCACAGGATAAACAGCCTAAAGGAGCACTGTGGGTTCCAGCTTGCACAGTATTTTTGATATGTACCATCTTACCAACAACACGCAAGTTAAAACATTTCAGTTACTGGACTCCTTCAAAAAGCAAACCGTATTTTGTACCACAACTAATTTATAGTAAAGACAGCCTCCCTCAATTCCTTACTTTCTACCAACATCACACTTGTATGGTTTTCCCACAGGTGGCTGGGGAAAATCCAAGGGAAAATAGACAAGTTGAGTGATGTCTGATTTCTTTTATTTTTATAATAAACGTTTGTGAGTGGGGTATAAAATCTGGTGGCCTTAACTCCAAGTTAACAAAGTTCTACACACGTACGTGGGGGGAAGAAATAAAAAGGGAGAAAGGCCTTTTACAAGGTCATCCAGTCTTTTGTGCTTCAGGGGATAAATATTCTAATATTCAGAACTTTCACAAAGCAGAACTCCTTTTGATGTTACTGCTTTTATATTTAATTATCTAGTTTGCCTCAAATACTATTTTTATGTGGTATGATGACTTTAGGGGACTTTAGATACGACAAAGTCAGATGTAAGCAGCTTTCTAAATATTAGTTTTTTTCTTTTGAATTAAATTACTTTGAAGTCTAGTTCATAAGCTTTGGTGGGGGCTTTAATTTAGTTTAGCATATTAGAACAAATTTATCATCACACCTTCAGCTTGTCATGATAGCTTTATGCTACTGGATAGCCTTGTATTTAGGTGTAAAATATAAAACATTCAGATAAAATCAGGATTCTAACACTGGCTATCATTGCCGATAAATAGACATCAAAGTCAGATCCTTTTGGGGGTCTTTACAAGCAAAGCTGTAACTGAACTTACCAAAACAAACAGTTTCTACCATCAAAACTCTTTGAAAGCCCAGTCCGTTACAGCTCCTATTAGCCCACATCTGTTCAAATTGAGCTGGACAGCAAAATAGCAATTTTTCACTATCACTGTGTGGGCGTTTTTATGTAGACAAGGGCTCTGGTGATTTTACAGAGAAAAAAAATAGTGTTTTGCTGTATGCCAATAATTATATATTCTGGCATGATCATACAGCGGTTTCTTAGTGCACTTACCACGCAGTATCCTATCACAACCTTTGTGATAAACGTCTCTGCAACACAACAATGCCTACAAGAAAACACAAATTATAATAAAGGTTTTGAGTCTGCCTTTAAATCTGTCTTCACGAGTAGCAGCGGTCTCTTAAATAATGGATACACAAATATTTGCAACACTAGATCTATAGGAGGGGAAAATGACATTTACTTCAGATTTTCTGTTAGGGTAATTTTTATCTGCATTTAATTTACTAGGAGAACAAGCCACCAAATACAAGTTGAAGTAAAACAACTGACTTTCAAAATGCGCTGAAAAGTAGTTTTATATTTTAAATCAGTCCTTGAATGTGCTTGTCCATTGCTTAGACATTTTTTTAACTTAACTGGACCAATCTAAAGGGAATTAGGAAAAAGCTACTTCACTGAGATCTACAGAGAGAAGGCTCCGTGAGCCTTTTCAGGATGTAATGATTAGGCTTATCAGTGGAGGACTGTGACCCAGTAACACAAAAAGGCCCCTAATTACTAAACCATACTGGGGCTGAAGGCTTGAGCCAAGAGCACAATGACAACAACAAAAAATAAAAAGAATTAGAAAAATTAGCATCTTAATTCCTCATATGAAGGTCCTCATACAAGACCATTTGTTCTAGTTTCTGAACAGGTGGTTTGGAAGCACTTGAATGAACGAAGCTTATTTCTTACAATTTGTACTATTGCTGTTAATCAGCTGAAAGTCTAAGAAAGCCCAAGTTCCAGCTAAAGGTTTTACTGGATTAGGGCTTTTATGATGTATATAGGTTTTAAGGTAAATAAGGCACTAAACTCAGACAGCAACTTTAATATTAGTGAAAGGCCATCACCACTCATCAGCCCCCATTTTTAGAAAACTGAATTACCTTTGAATATGCCAGAATTCTCTCAATGTAGCTGTAATTTGGCCAGTGGATCCAGAACATAGAGCATGGAAATGAAGAGAGACACAAAACAATCATGGTAAGCCTTGCTTCTAGAATTGCCAAAGTCAAGACAGAATTATGCCTGGTAAGTGGTGATCAAAACTGCTAACTTCTAACAGAAGCGTTAATGTAGATGTGATTAGTGTAAATTCAGTTGCAGCTGTCATCATGGATCACTTCGCAATTTGATTTAATTAAGTACTTTTTCCTGGGTGCTCTGAGAAATATAAACGTCAGGCTATTCATGCTGCGTAAAGCAAAGCCAAGTGATTAAATAAGTTATTTTATGATGAATCTCTGAAAAAAACTTCTATTTTGCAATAGACTTCCAGTCTTAAAATGGTTTATTACACTGACGTTATTGCATGTAAGATTTTCAAATGCATATATTCATACACAGAACCTAATTTTGACAATTTGTTCTTATGTGAGAGGAATCTGCATAAGTTTATGAACAAATAGGATATGTTTTCCAAAATGGTTCTTATTAAACACATCTGCTATTTGTGTAAGAGTTAGTGATCTGTACACCCGTTTGCTCTGAACAGGGCAGGACTCCGCTGAGCTCTCTTTACACAGACTAATTCCCATTCAGCAAACTACACCAGCCTCCGCCAAACTACGCGGTACTCTCACAAGGGAGGAAAGCCTTCCCGTGTTGCTACCTCCTTAAAGCAGCCACCGCCCGGTTACCATGAAAATCTGAACTAGAAAATACTTGTATACAATTGTGAAGCAAAATAACTTAAAAGCAAAATATGCATCTATTTCATAGAATCTAGACAGCCGTGGTGTCTCCAAGAAGACAGGAACGTGACCTTCTCTTGCAGAGACCACGAGCAGGACAGACACAGCCCTCTGGTTGCTCGCTGCCCGAAGCAAGGACGTGTCCCGCAGCCTGCTCTGCTGGTAGCAGTCACTGCCACCGAGGGCACAAATTGAGCTTCAGAATCTGATACCGTTGCAAGTGTGCTACATAATTCCTTCCCGAGCTCCTCAGAAGCAGTACAGTTTTGCTCTCCTTTGTGTTCACCCAATTGGCATGAAGCAGCAATTTAGATCTGTTGTTCAATGTCTACAAATAGGCTGAGTGCCACTCATGAAAACACAGGAACAATTGCTAATGCGATGGGAACAGGCAGAGGAAGAAATGATTATTTGTGCAAAGAACTTCCTTGGCAAAGTCTCACCCTGATTAATAATTTGGTAATTCTTACACTGTGAAAAGTAACATAGAAAATGCATAAAAATCATTTGAAGAAAGCTCTTATTAAAATATCTAAATTACGAGATAATCCTGATACGTAAGATGAAGAACATTCACAGTAAATTTCAATTGCTTGAAAAATTCTCAGAGGCATTGAACAATTCCTGCAGTAAGGAAAGCTTAGCTTTGACTTGATATATATATGCCCTATATAGAACAAATATCTCTTTGATCTTGCTTAGTCTAAATTGTTTAAATAGCCTGTTGAAATAAATATATTTCATGAGTAGTTTACAATGGAAGTTTGTTATTTTTAAAGTCCAGTTTCTAAAACCATGACCATCTTCAGCATCACAAGTTGTAAAATGCAAAACCTTCATAAAGAATCACAAGTTGAAGGACAAAAAAAAAAAAAGGTGCAGATTATCATCAGATGAACCAAAAAATTAATTGCTGGAGAAGTACACAATGACAAAAGATTAAATATAATTGTGTATATAAATAGGATTGCAAAAGTTACAGGCTTCATACTTTGTGTAGTTGCAATATTTCTGTATGTCAGTAGATTCTTAAGATAATTCTATTTTTTCAAGACTTGCCATTAAAATGGGACATAGTAGAGAGCAGGGGGTATCCGTTGTGACAAAAACACTTCCACTAGTTGGATCTTAATTGTACTATCACCTTCCCACTGAAATCTCTTTTTACTGGATGTTGAGGCAAATCTGAGAACTTTTTTTATCAACACAATATCTGAACAGCAGTATGCTAGCTGCTTTAAGGAGTTGATCAAGTGATCCCAAATCCTGTCTACAATTTTAGGTTTGCTTTTAATAAAAACACTAACTAAAATTGCCTGTATGTTAGGAAAGGTACTTTTTATTGCTGATCATTAATGCAGAAACAGACCAACAGAAGCACACTACGATGAACAGGGGAAAAGAGTTATCCTTTGTGTCTCATAGTATGATGCAATCCCTGCTATTTAGCTTGAATATTCTAATAGTGGTGATTCTACTATACTGCTAGACAGAACCTAATCATACTAGAAATTGTGCAGATCTGTAGTAAGCAATAATTTTGATAATCGATAATTATTGAAATTAACCAATAATTAGTCATTAATAACGGATTAATAATTTTGAGATTCTTCTTTTTTCTGAAAGCAAAGGTGTCAGTCTGTTCCCACACAGCTGACTTCCAGTGGGCTCACAAGCTGTGCGTCTTGCTATGTGCTAAAAGTACACGATCCAATCACACAAAATCTATTGTCAGCTCATTACAAAACAAAAACAAAAACAACAACAACAAAAAAACCTTTGACATGTAATGAATCACAGAATGGTTTGGGTTGGAGGGGACCTTAAAGCTCATCTAGTCCCAACCCCCTGCCATGGGCAGGGACATCTTCCCCTAGACCAGGTTGCCCAATGAGAAAGATTAGTCTTGGCTTGGAACTATTTAGTGGCACAGAAACAAACACCAATATTTGCCTGAACATTAATTTCCTAAAGGCTCCTGTTTTTCAGCATGCTGTGTCTCTGTATTTAAAACTGGGCAAGCAATTCTTGATTAGTAACACTACCTTTTCAAGGAAGCAAAGACATCTCTTCAGGATGCACATAGTGCTTGCAGCTTTTGGAAAGCAACACTTACACTGCCAAATGTGTTGCTACAATTACTCCTGGATGGTTCAATCTGTGCTGAAAGCAGCAAGATTACCAAACGCAAACACTTAAATGTTGGAACAAGGCATTTGATAAACATCAGAAAACAAAGAAAGAGTCCTGTAACAGGTTAACATGCAGTGTACAAGGAGGACACCCACACTAAAAGTTCTTCCAAACAAGCATGGAAAAAATAATCACAAAATTATCTACACGGTCAAAGCTCTTGATGACGGGTGCCAGCTGAAAGTTCAGCTACTGTACTTGCCTTGGTATGACACCGCGGTGTACCGCAGCACTCTTAAGACCTAGGCACGGAGGAGCGGCCAGGCGGCGCGTGCTGCGAGCGAGGCCTCCCCTGGCGCTGGCCTTCCAGCCAGGAAAGCCGGCCTGGTCCGGAGAGCCGCCGCCGTGCCCGAGCGGAGCAGCCTGCAATGCAGCGTGCCCCTGGGTGCCTTGCTGGGCGCCTGCTCCTCCCGCCGCAAGGAAGGGAGCACGGCCCAGCTCCTGCAGAGCTGCCCGGCTGGGAGCAAGGCACAGAGGCACGGCCGGGGAAGAAGGACCATTTAGGAGCTGTGCGAATGTACCGGAGGAATAACAGTTGTTGAGGTAGTGCAGGGTCAGGCGTTAAATCATTCAATTTATACTCGTAAGGGAAGGCTGCAATGGGACTAGTCATGTCAGAGCTCTATATCGTCAGGTCTTACTTATTAATACAGTTTGGGAAGACGTGGCCTTCTAATTGTTATCATGAATTTATATGCACTTTATACGCACAACGCTTCAGTTACGACATGAATCAGTATTACTTCCAAATAACTACCGATGATAAGCACTGCAAACTTATCTATCTGGATAACGGATTTACAATCCTTTAGAACAGTTAACTTAAATGAACACACAGGACAGGAATGAAATTAAAAGATTTAAAGAAAGTAATGCAGTTTAAGAATAAAAACAAAGCTTTGTTCTTGCATCAGAATGTATTAGATCTTGCAATTTGCATATACAAATAATTCAGCAACATTCACTGGCATTAAAAACACAGCAAGATCAAATTATAAATGTAATAAAAGAAAATAATAATAGCTGAAACTGTATAATACATACATATATTATAAAGATTTGACAAATTAAATACAATTTGGTTATACAGAAAAGTTTCAATAACTTTACATTAAAAATGGTACTAGGGAAATGAAAACATTTCAAAATATTGAACACAGGTGGTCAGGCTCATTTTAAAAGTTTAAAAAACTGATACGTAAAAATACCCTAAAAAACACTGGTAATTACAGTATGCATTCTTCATTAAGGCCCAATTCAGCAAAGCACTTAAGGGATTGCTTCAGGAACAAAGAACCTATGGTACTGTATGTTTTGCAGAATACAGATGTCATAAAGCAAATGCTTAAATGCTTAGGTGAACTGGAACCTATCTTAACACATGAAAACAGTCAAGTCACATAGTGACCAAAACCACATACAGATCAGAATGTGCAACTTCTAATCAACTATTTGGCATTTTAAAGTAATTTCATGCAACATAGGAAAATTTAAAACAAAATTTATACATATATCTATGTCAAGATACAGCTCCCCAGTTTCGAGGCTGCTGCAATAAGCAGCCTATTCACTAAACACAAGAACTGGAAAGCAAGCTTTTCAAATTATAAAAAAAAAAGTCATTATGTTGCTATGTTTGTGACTTCTGAAATATATTATAGCTTTTTTCTGTTCCCTAATAGATAATATAGGTAGCAACTAAAATCTGAGTACCCACTTGATGTTTGATGTTTCAGCTTAACTCCATCCTACTCTTTGCTGCAGCTACAAAGAGCCGCCGTGCCCTGCAGACCGATCCCTTGTGGCAAACCCCGTGGGCAGGTGGAGTTCTGCTGCAGCTCCTGTGTGTCGGGCCCCTCGGGTCCCCACGAACATCACACTGCATTGCCATCGAGCTGAGGAGGTTTGCTTCATGAGGCAGCTCTTAATACAGGCTTTTATGTAAGATCCCTAGAAGATGGGCTGGCTGATAGACATAAATTATTTTTTAATTGTAAACTAGATGTTTGGAAATATCCTAGGATCTAATGGGACCATAAAATATGCTTCTTTGGAAAATGGCGAAAATTTCTTTGCATTATTCTCTATCATCATTTAACCTCCCTGATTCTGTCTGTGCTGCAAATGATCATACTGAAAACCTCACTGTATTGGTTTTCATACTGAATTTATTTGATGCCTTTTTGAAATTTGATAAAATTTTAGCATGCAGTAGTAATGTAAACTTTGCATTCATTTACTCTAGTCAACGCTTTCTATGTTTTGAGTGTATCTTCTAACAACAAGTCACAACAAATGTTTAGTCTTTAATCTTTTTTAACTGCATAATTTACTGTACAAATAAATACAGAAGTGCATCAATGGGAAGACAAGAAGCAGTACATGGCAGTGCTCAGAACAGTGTGCTTAGAAATTTCTAACCTGCACCTCTTCCCTTCAGTATGAAACCAAAGGAGAGGTGTGAACACCTTCCTTGTTCCTTGCATTGTTACAAAGTACGATTCTATTTGTTACCAGATACGAAAAATAGTCATGGGGTAAAATAGTGCAAGAACAGTGAAATGATCAGTGTAAGTTGCTTAATTTTAAATAAGGCTTTTATGTTTGCATTGAAAAAACCTAACCAACTGGACAAGACAGGACTATTGCATATTAATTAATTGAAGAACATATTTGCATACTTTGTGCTCATTAATTCATATATGCATTTTAAAGAGTGGAAAAGATATACTTTTTAATTATTCAACATTCAGATGCCCTGTGATTTTTGGATTTTCTAACCGCCAATCACATCCTGTTCAGGGCTATAATAAAAGACTTTTAAAATTTATTTCACCAATTATATTATCAGTAGTACTTTCATTAAAAATATATCTATATACACAATCATATACCCCTTTTTGATAAAGGAAGCACTCCTTTTTTGATAATATATATGGGAAGGTAAGAACATAAAGGAGCTTTCTGCTACAATGCTTAATGTTGCTAGCGCTACACTGTTAGTAAAAATTTTTTTTTCAAAATTTTAGCAAATACTATTAATTATTTTGTTGAGTCTAATCAAAGAATAAGAGTTTATCTTCATCTTATTCTATTTTGCTTTTTCTCAAAGGAGTGGGAAAATATGCACATGTATATACAGAAGCTTTATATCAATTTTCAACAATGGCTGTAAAGCCTCTTGAAGTAGACAAGTTCAGGTCCTGCAAAATATACTCTTCTGATATGCAAAATATTCTCAAATAGTGGCAAACTCACATTATTGTATTTCTAGATTGATTTAAGCTGGTGTAATATTCAGGAAAGAACAAAATAAATGGACTTTGAAAGTTATATCAAATCAAAAAATTAAATATGTATTTATAATGATTATATCTTATTGACATTAAGACTCAAAATAGAACTGCCATCCACTAGGAGGTTCTTAAAAACAGACTTTAAAAGCAATTATTTTTCAGCTGGACTGTACATTATTACACATGAAGGGACATATTCTGATACCTTGAACAGTCTCTTTGCCCTTCAAGGAGACTATGAAATAAATTACAAGTAAGCACGAGTAGGTTATCAGAGTGTGTCCCCAAATAAACATCTATTTTCATTTGCTATTGGCTTCAGTGAAGAAAGGTTTATGAAGGTTTATGGCCAAAACATGTTCAGTTTAAACATATATAACACAGTTCACTTTTTTAGTATGAAATGTAAATCACCTGTGTAAAGTTTCAAGAACTGGGAGATAGCATTATTGATAAATATTTGTAAGTGGAGAAAAATCAAAGAAATAAGCCTTCAAGAATTAATTTACTGTTATTTAGAATAAAGATTTCTCTACCATCTTAGTGATATACTGTACATGAACATTATACTTTGTTTTAGAAGATATTTATATTCTAGAAATAATTTTGTACAGCAAATGCAACTTTTAGAGCAAACACAAGGTCATATTTACAGTAAAAGTCAACAATCAAAATGACATGGAATAAATTAATATAATATACAACTATTTATACAGACAAATTAAAAAATAAGGCAGGAATTTTCATTTGAAATTAGCATAGTCAGAAAATATGTCGATGAAATCTTGTACCACTCTGTAGCAGAATTCATACTGTTCCTGAAAAACAATAAGAAGATATCAAAATGTACTTTGGTTGCATCATACAATTACATCGGAAAGAATCATTCTTATGCAAATCCTAGTGGTAAATGCAACACGTTCCAACTTGGACCACAGCAACTACCAATTCAACCAAATCTCCCACTGATTCAAAATTTGTGATCACTGCCCAAAAGTTCTGCGCTCTTGGCTTCCAAATCTGCTCATGCCTCTCTGCTGGCTGGTTCCTGACCCTGTCACTGCAAGGAGCTTTGAAACCAAAGACAGGTGACCACAGGACCTCAACATGGTCCTCAACATGAGAAGAGCTACGGTTTTAACGTGGGTTCTGACCCACGGCAGTTTTGACATGAAAGGCTTCTCTCTCATCTTAAATGCAACCAACTTTTAATAATAGGTGAATGGTAACACCCTGGCCCTCAAAGAACCACAAACCCGACAGCAGGATATTCTTTTTAGAGTTGTCAGTTTTCCCTTTATGCGCAGAAGTAGCTGAGCACTAGTATATTCTGATCCTTTTTTTTTTCTTTAACAAAAGCAATGGTACCTCTCTTTTGTCAAACACAGGCTGATTCTTGCCTGTCAGTTAAAATGATTTCTTTAAGCTTTCTAGGGGATAGTTCTTCAAATGAACATCAATTCTTAAAACCTGTCTTCTCATTTAAATCAAGCTGCTGACTGTACCTGGCTGTTACCCATCTCCTGCTGAAGCAGGTAACTCTTCCTGCACGTTCCCCCGGGAGCCTGGCTGCTTAACTTCGGGCTTTAACTGAGCTTCACAGCAGAAACTATGTGACAATATAACTTCAAATGTACAGAACATTAAAAAACCTCTGGGTTCATTTTTTCTGAAGTGGAGTTCCACTTGTAAATGCTGTCCATATACACTTATCCACTGGCTGTGTTAGCCTGCTGGCTAGTCCTCTGCATCCTAAAGATGGGACACACCCTGAGCATGTAGGCATGCTGGTAGCCTTTGACATGATTTGCTGGATTATCAGATCTCTAACACCTGATAATGAACAGAATTGGCATCGGAATTCACTCATGCTGGAAAGTTTAGCAGAAGCCTTTCCACAGGCTTTCTGCAGGCTCAGCTGAAAATATCCATGGCAATTACACACTTAACTGACATTATTAAACCACCGAGCCAGAACCCCAAAAGAAAGATTTTACCCCTGTCTCAGCGTGACTGCAGACAATCCAATTCTACTTCTTCAGCCTCTTTCCCCTATCCATAGTACAGAGAAAACATCTACCTGGGAAAGGTGTTCTGAGATAACTGTTTCTGAAGAAGTTTCTAATTGCTGAATGGAAGCTGCTATCAAAATACCAAATACCAGCACTATGTGTTTTCCAAAAACATATCTCCATAAAACTTTTTAACGTTTATTCAGTAAGGGAAAGTATCAGGACCAAGCTTCACATATTTGTTGTAGCTGACTTTAAACAAGACAGCATTTCTCCTCTTCAGTGACCAACTGCAAGCCCATTTAAGCCCAGACATTTTAAGGTAAAGAAAGAAAAGCTGATATATGGCTTAAAAGGCATTTACTTCATAAGTTTTGTCATCTGCAACACTCAAAAGATTTTGGTTTATTTAACTGTCACCGGTTCCTAAAAAAACACAGAATGTTTAGCCAAGTTGTATTTTTAGAAATGCCATAAAAAAATCTGTAAAAATACAGATTTCTGATAATACCTTGTACATACACAGCCATCATACATAATTTATTTCAACCTGCAAAAAAATCCTTTGTTCTCCTCCCACAAGAATATTTACAAACATACATCCTTTGACAAAGATTCGGATTGTTAAATATCATACCAGTGTTTGCACCATATGTGGCCTCTGCAGTCTTAAGCTCTTCACAGCTTGAAATACGTCTAGGAGCCCTTCAGCCTTCACTCGTTCCAGAATATTGCTGAGTGCTATGAATGTACCTGTTCTTCCAGCACCAGCACTGCAACATAAACACATTTGGTTGGCATACAGCAGGATACAAATGTTAAAAATAATATTGATATAGAATATCCAAATAACCAAATTAGCCTATTCTGTCATTTCTGCCATGCTAGAACGGAGTCAGAGTTAATCAAAATTAATTCTGAGCCAGGCAGGAACCACTACAGTCCTGTTACTGACAGCTTCTGTCCTCAGATGGGAGATCGTGAGCGGCTGCAGCAGCACGTGGACGCTGTCAGCCCAGGCCTGGGACTCAAATTATGAGCTGACAAAGCTGCTTCTCCACATATCCATTAGTCTTCAGCAAAGAAAACTTTCCACGCTCTCACGCTCTGCTTTCAGCTTTACTCTTGATGTGGCAGAGCACAATCTTTAGACTTTCAGTTGCAAAACTTGGTTATAACACAAAGAAGCGCTGTGCAATCAAACACACGACAGGTTTTTTTTAATTATTATTATTCCAAAGCAATTTGAGGGGAGATTTCCTATCCAATTAAAAGATTTTAATATCTCTTACGATATAAGCCATTTCTTCTCAAACAGATATCTTAATATAAGGAGAAACTGAAGTAAGACTGCACACGAGGCTATACTACACACTAGACACTAGTTATTGTAGTCAACTGGCTATAATAAGCAACCTAATATAGCCCAAAGTAACATTAGTTCCTTTTCTTTTGGCATGCTTCACTCATATATTTTGTCCTTTTATCTCTTTCAGATCACAGTTCCACGCAAGCAAAATATATTTGAGTAACTGTTATCTGATTTATTATGCCTAATGTCAGAGCCAAAAAAAACCACTCTCTTTCCTGATCACACAAATTACAGACTATTTGTCACCAAAAAACAGTGGCTGTGCATGGGAAGGCCAATAGCTTTGATAGGGAATAACTAAAAACAGGAGGGAATTTGGAATTTGGCAGTCAGTGGTAAGATGAAGTGGAAGGTTCACTGGACTGCTGAACAAGGATAAACACAAAATAATTTATTAAATTTAAAATTTTCATGTTTTTTAATCATTTATAAGCAGCTGAAGTGTAATCACACACCATTACTTCTACCTTATTTCCATCAAATGGAAAAAAAAAATCTGATAAGCACAGCCTTATGAAAAGATTAAGTGCAAATGCATGTATCCTCAGCTGGATCCCTTAAAGGTCTGGCTGGAGTTAAAATGAACAGGTACGATGTATTAGATGTACTATTCCCTTCAGGCAATTACTTTTATCAGATTAAAGAAAAATGCAAAATCTAAAAGGGTTCAGGTTTGTCGTTAGCTAATCTGTAGTTACCATATGTGGTTTCTAGAGTAACCCATGCATGATGCACTTTGGAATAGGTGTACACCTATAAAACGATGAGGAAATAAAGATATAAAACAAGGCTGTACGCAGACATCATCACACATGTTGCTTATTCACTTATTCACACATTGGTCTCCACTCCATCGTTTATACTCCTTGCGCTAGATGCTCTCTCTTTCCTTCTTCCCAAAACATGTTTTTAGCAAATCCTTAAGGTCCAGATAAGTTTTTGGTTTGCTTGTTTGTTTTTTGCTTCTTTCTTTGGTTTTTGTTTTTGTTTTTGTTAATTGGCTTAAAAATTTTTAGTATGGAGAACCAAACTGCATTTGAAATGCAGGAGAAACATATGTTGTCTCATGGGAACACAGCACTACGCTTTTCATACTCATTCTCTCTCTGCACTTTCTTTAGCTTTTTTTTTTTTTTTTTTTTAATGAAAGATAACTTTTCAGTTTGACTCTCAGACTTCATTTCTTGAGACAAAGTTCAAAAGCAAAGGACACTCCAAAAGGGCAAAGACTGGGCAAAAGACAGAAGTAAGGGATCTTTAAGCTATCTTGCCTGGTTTATTACAGTGCAGAGAGGAGGAGACAGCGAAGAGAGAAAAAGCAGAGCTAGCTATGAACTAAACAGAAGGCAGGGGGAGACGCACACTGGAAGAGAAGGGAGTTAGGATTTAGCACAGATTGGCTTTGAATTCTGTTGGCAACTCAGTTAGCAAAACCCTTCTACAACCTTTCAGTGCTAGGTCTTTATTCCACATAGGAATTATCGCTTTAGGCAGTTCCTGAAACTGTTCATAAATAGTTGGAAAAAATGAACAGAAGCTCTCACAAGCTTGTGTGAACACTCTGAAAAATCAGTCTTTGACCTGAAATGTGTTTACTTATTCATAAATTTACATTCATTTACACTTGAAGACTCGGGTATGACTTCATGGAGCAGTTCAAGTACACTGTGTGCAGGCTGTCAAAATAGGGGCAGGAGAAAATTCTCAACCTTAAAAATCCTGGGATACCTTGTATAGTTGGTTTTATTTTCTTGTTTAATCAATTTTATGATCATTGCAGTGAAATTTTAAAAAATCTAGGAAAAATTCATGTCAAATGATTAAGGTGATGCTTCAGAGAGGCTGCAGCTCTAAAAACTTGAAAAAGTAGAAGCAATATATACCTCAGATAGGTCTTACGCATCTAATTTGTGTATATCAAAGACATCAGTTACTTTTACCTCTTATTTTATTGGTTAGAACTATTTGATAATTTACCCACTTTAATCATCATTCAGAATTTTACCTCCCTAGCATTTAAAAAAGTGGCTGTTAGAATTGGTCAAATTGAAGAATCAAACTTAAAATGTCATCACTGCCATTGAGTTCAACCACCATGGGGTGGAGGAACCCACACTCCCCTAGGGAAAATACATGAAAACAGCAAAGAGAAAACACTCCAGAAGCAAGGAGGAGAACGTTTTAGCAACTAATACACATTACTGTAAGATCATATGCCAACAAGTCTGAGAGCTCCCAGGGTCTTTTTGCTTCAGCAGCTGATGAAAGTACTTGTGAGACTGCAGATAGCCAAAACACAAACCATACTTCTCAGAGAGTGAGACCCATTAAAACTCAGATCAGAGCAAAATAAAAGTCAGTGTACGCTGCAGAGAACAGCTCTAACAAAGCCGCTCCTAATTCTAACTCTTGTAGCAAGCAAACGGGTTCTTCTATCAAAACACTTCCCCATGGTCAGTGAGCGTACTTCCCTGTAGATAATGCTACAAGACAATTTGAGTATCACATAAATCACTACTGTATTTTTTGCAGAAGAAAAAACAACCAGTTACTCTTTCAAAACCTGATGGGTATCCTCTGAAATGCAGGAAAACCCCAGAAGCAAGGTCATGCAAGAGAGCTCACTGACAGAAGGCTGGAGAGCACAGCCCCTGCAGTCAGACTCGGAGGGTCCCTATCAGACTGCAGGTGCCAAGCATTGCTCAATAGTGGGACCACAGAAAGGGGGAGAAAGTATCACAATTCAAATAACAGATGTTGTTAGATATAAAAATACCAGGAACTTGACATCTGTGCATTGCTTGAAGGAGACCACAGTCCAGCAACACCAGTTTAACTCGTACAACATGTCCAAGAAGAAAAGATCTAATGGTCCAGTACCTACCATGAATTCAACAATCACCTCTGAGGGCAATGAGAAACAAAAGATGTCGTGGTTGAGCTTCAATCACAAGAGACACTCTACTGCACGAGGTCTTATATGAGTGCAGCAGAGATGTGGCCCCTGCAAAACCCAGTCTGGGTAAGAGCAGCTGCGAGTCTGCCAGCGCCTCTGCCACAACAGGTCCGCAGAGCCCACAACAGTGAAAAAGGGTGACCTCTTGAGGTTAATAACTTCTTATTTAAAAGACAAAACAAAACAAAGCAGGAACTTCTCTTCTGCTGACTCTGTCCCTTTGAAGTGTCAGCTTGACTTCGCATTGACCAGAAAAAAGAAAAGGCTTTATTCACTTCTAAAAATTAACATACTTTAAAAATAAAGTATTATTTCTGAATTAGGAGAAGGTAGAATAATAGTTTTACTACTACTTTTGAAGTCAGTAGATACAGGACAGAAAGGGAAAAGACCAATTTGAAAGACTGATGAAAGGAAAAAAAAATACTCTAAAAAATTTCATTTGAAAACACAGAGGAAAAGCCAAATACAACTTTTTAAAAGAACTATGGAAAAAATGACAGATGTTCCAATACAAAAACTACACTGGTTTCTCTGTCCTTCCTGCTTTCAAAAACAGGCGTATGTTTTGTGTTCAGATGAGATTAAGAACACATTTCATTCTGCTGATAATCTGTGGGGAAAAAGACCAGCATTTTGATCCTGATAGAACATTTAAGCACTATATTGCTGGGGTGTTTTACATATCACTACAAAAAACCTATAGCTTTACATTCCTAATCACAGCCTTTGGCAAAACACAGGTGCAAGACTATGACGCAAATTAATAATGTGCTTATTTATTCCCAGCCATTATGGTACACCCTCTGCTAATTTAGCAAAAGACGATTCCCAAGTTCTTTATGTAATCCTAATTTTTCCATTTCTCTACCTTTTCCTCATATTTCTTAATTTTTATTTTTCAAAGGACACAGTCTACTCCCTCACAAAGGAGAACTGCCGTAAAGCAACCAGACTGGAAAAAAAGAAAGTTACTTAGCTAATTGTGGGCAGGAGAGGGGACTCTTACCTGCAGTGCACCGTGATCGGGTGATTCCCTGTCTGCTGCTGCTGCTTTTGGACAGCTGCAATCAGGTCAATCATCCCTTTTCCTTCAGCAGGAATTCCGATTTCTGGCCACCCATGGAAATGGAACTGCCGAACCAGCCTGCTTTGCTTCTCGTGGTTACCCTACGTGTGTGTAAAAACCAGATTCATCCAGCTGTTAATTCCAGATGCACTAGAGAAGCACTTCTTACAATCAACATCTGTAGCATAATTTTGCACCGTTATAGTGAAGGGGACTATTTTCAACCTGGTCCATAATATATTTGTCATGCATACCTGATAGCTCTGTTTCTAAATTCCCCATGCACTGTGCTGGTAATTTACCCGTCCAATTTTCTTTTTGCTTTGCACAGTTGTTTCATATGGGTAGTACTAAGGATATCCTTAAAGATTACACATCCTGAGTACCAATGGTTGAAAGCTTTTATCATGGACAGGCCAAATCCAAAGTGTCAGTAAATAAATAAATAAATTAATTAATTAATGAAATCCACTCATCTTTGCACAACACTACATATTACCTTGAAACTTAAAAATTATTTGCCTTGTCTTTATGCTTGCTGACTACAAGCAGCCCTAAAAGTTCAAATAGGTACTAATGCCATACTAATTTTGCCAGGCAATCTGAATGTTACACCATTATTTTATAGCTAATTAAACAGGATGGTTAGGAATGGACTTTACTAGTGGTGTTAAAACACTGATGTGAAAGATAAGGATGAAAAACAGAAAATAACCTGAGAAAGAAAAAGACAATACTTAAAAATGTGTGCTTCTTTCAGTGATCTGAATGGCAATAGGTAAATTATCTGATTGACTGTTTCTTAGCATGCTCCTAGAAATGACTTCGGAAATGAACTAGCTAGCAACTCGTTCTGGCAATGGGCATGCAAGTTTGATGCAGAAATGCAAATAATTAAGAGAGTTTTCTGCTCACATACAGCAAAAGCTAAATGTTGTTAGGCTTAGGCTTCTTCAGACAGAGAACCTGTGCCTGCTAAACTACTAGAGAGTAGGGAGGATGCAGTCAGCTCTAGACAGGTTGGATTCACAAAAGCTCTTCACCTTGCTAGGATTTAACTGCCCTGAGATTTTCGGTTGCTTATTGCATTAATAATAGTGGATGGATACAAATTTAATACTCTGGCAATTTTGCTACAGCTCACCAACTCCTGCAAGCCACAGAGCATTGAAAATGCTAGGTCTCTGCCGATGCTATGTGATTTCAAAATTGCCACCATAAGGGGACATGTACTGATGAACAAGTTTGACGTGAAATTTCTGGATACTGGTTTGTACTAGAAATTGGGAACATTTCACCACTATGAGGAAAAGGCTTGGTCAATTTTCCTTCCTCCTAGTGCTGTTAGAAATCTTTTAACATAATATTGCTTCATATACCATTGATGTAGCCTAGCTGCCTATATGCAGGACTCTCAGGCACAATACAGAAGTTACTCATGTTTCTTAGATCTGCAGCAGCAAACACTTCTGACAATCCAGGGTTGTAGTCTAAAAAAATTGCTGTTTGGATATTATCTAAAATTGTGTTACTCAGGTTTTAAATACTTTCCACTACAACAGAAGTCAACACATGCATTGTGAGCACAGCCTGTATTTGTGCCTTATCCACCACCCTCCTTCATAAGGAAATGCAGAGCAATTTAAAGTCCTTTTGCTTTGCATGTGCCAACTATTTAAGTGCATAAATTATATGCAACATAATAAGTAGCTAAATTAATGATATTCTAAACCGCAAATAATTTTTTCTTTCAAACACAACAATGCAGATCAGTTCCTGAAGAAATGATGCAGTGAGTGAAGAGATGCATGCCCAAAAGTTCAAAAAATAGTTTTGTGTAGACCATGCCTGTAGCAGAGAAGCATTAAGGAACAGATGGTAGGCAGAGGTAACTACTTGTGCTGTGTACTTCACAGGATTTTAAAATCTTGAATCAAATTTTCTGTGTATGTGGTAAATGGTAGAAAATGCAAGACCAGCAGCAATAGCAAAACATTACCAAAAAAAACCCACACCCCACTTTGGTCAAGGACATGTTTTACTGACCAGGATTTTCATGGGGCTTTAAGCAAAAATGTTTGATATAAGCTTCCTCTTGAGTAATAAAATGTCAGATGACAATTAACCACAGTTATCTTTAGATAGAAATTCCAGGATTTAAGTTACATCATCATATTTGTAAATGCCTTCAAATGCAAAAAAAACTCTTGTAATTTAAAAACCATACCTGATTATATGTAACTATGAAGTCTCTTACACTTATGGCATCTAAAAGACTGTCATTCTTTATTTCTACATTTATCTCTCCGTGAGTTACTGAGCCCTCTGATGGCCAGTACTGGAAGCATTTTTCCTGCAAAATTGATAGAGAATTGTAAACATTCCTTGATTTTATTTTTTTCCAGTTATCTGTGTTATCATGAATCTCTGATATAAGATGTGACATACAGCATAACATGTTCTAGACAGTTTGCAGTTAAAAGGCTAATAACCGAGAATATAGTAATAAAATATTTCTATAACATAAGCCATTAAGATGAAAAGGGCTCAGAAGTCATAGCTGATAAATACTGCTTTATAAATAGATTAGAAGAAAATTAAGTAACTCCTACAGGCAATGCAATGTTTTAAAAAGCCTCCCAAAAACAGCAACAAAAAACGTTTCAGAGCATTAAAACACGAGTTGAACCCTGAATCTTCAACACTGCAGGGATACAGGTCTCTGTTAATTAATGACAGAGCATGCACAAGGAGAGGTTCAGAAGCTTCTAGTGGCAAATCAGGGAAGGGAATTCTTCAAGAAAGTGTTGTCAGCTGTTCTCAAATCCCAAACAGCTCTTCCACAGGTGTCCATGTCAGGCATACCTATAATAGTTGTGCTTTTAATGCGAACTGGGCCCTTTTAAAAACCATAATTGTCAGTAGCTTAGGTGTTTTTTCTGATAATTTGAGCAAAAGCAACAACATTGGCCTATACCTCACAGTGAAGCAAGAGGTCATTTCAGAAAAGGCAAAAAATCTTGTATTGCTAGAATTTGTAGGCAACAGAGTTTATGTAACATTAAGGCTTGTATTTATTGCACTTTTAAAATGCAGCTGCGCAACACGTACCTGCTCCCTCTCTTGAACTTCTGTGAGCATAACGATGGTGTGGCACTTCCACTCCCACACCATCCGCCAGAAATCCTCCACGGTATGGGGCAGCGGTCCTTGAGTGGCAATGAAGTAATCCTTCTGGCGATAGCCCTGCAGAGAAAGGCCAGGATACACGTATGTCATGACACACGAGGATGAGAGCGACTGAAGCTGGTACTCATAGAGCGGCACCTGGCTTCTCTCCGAGCCTTGCTTCAGCTGGTGTTCCATACGAGACGTGCTGTTTCACAACGCGACAGTCACCCAAATCCCTTACACGCTCTGGTGACACAAAGCCCACCCAATTCTTGCTCGTCCCCCTGGCTTCGAAATGCAAATGTGCAGTCATGAGATGTAAAAGCCTGCATTCTTGATACTCTTTTCTTGTATGTGAGCCATGGCAGTAATACGGAAATGGCCCCGCTGTCATCAGTGGCTTTACACTTATACAGAGCTGTTAGAGCAGGTCCAGAGGAGGGCCACAAGGATGATCAAGGGGCTGGAGCACCTCTCCTGTGAAGACAGGCTGAAAGAGCTGGGGCTGTTCAGCCTACAGAAGAGAAGGCTCCGGGGTGACCTCATCGCAGCCTTTCAATACTTAAAGGGGTCTTATAAAAGGGATGGAGAAGGACTCTTTACTCGGGTAGATAATGATAGGACAAGGGGGAATGGTTTTAAACTAAAAGAGGGGAGATTTATATGAGAGGTTAGAAGGAAGTTTTTCACTCAGAGGGTGGTGAGGCACTGGAACATGTTGCCCAGAGAAGCTGTGGATGCCCCATCCCTGGAGGTGTTCAAGACCAGGTTAGATGAGGCCCTGAGCAACCTGATCTAGTGGGTGGTGTCCCCGCCTATGGCAGGGGGGTTGGAACTAGATGATCCTTGAGGTCCCTTCCAACCCAGGCCATTCTATGATTCTATACTGGTTTTATTTTAAAGAAGACGATCAGTTCCTGCGCTTCCCTGTCCAGATAAGTTCACCTTGTCTCCTTTCAGAAAAGAAGATTCACAATCCTGACTCATATTTTATGACTTTTTACAGTCACGGCTGAAGGAATGAAGTTCTGCAGTGACAGCTGAAGGTTTCCACAAGGAGATCATTAACAGCTGCAGTCATTACCCTTACTATAGAATTAACATTATGCTCAGTTTTTGAGCTACAATTCTATTTACATACTGAAGTGATCTTCATAGCTGTAGTATCCACAATCCTCAGTCACTAATGGGGTTTTACTGCTTTAGGATATAATTAATTCTCATATTTAAATAAAAATAAGAGTGGGAGGTGTTGCCCAGGTTCCATCAGGAAGTCAGGAACAAAGCTGGGAATTAATGCAGGTCTCCCCAGGTAAATCCTGGCTCCCAAACACTCTGATAGCCTTTCCCCATGCTAAATATATACTTCCCCCCCCGCCTTTTCTAAGTTAGAAAACCACATAGTCAGGATACCTGTTAACCTGGATGCAGATAATAGAACTTGTTTCACTGCCTGTTTTTGTAGGATTTAATAAAAACCTTATTTTATACATCTAACAACAGGAATGTTTCAATTACACAACCATTTAAACTGAAATTGAAAATGCCAGATAAAAATATATTTGGAAACTCTCATAAGCCAAACCCAAACAAAAAAGCTACTGTTCTTCATAAGCCAGGTTGGCTGTGTCTCTTTAAGAAGACTTACTAGCAACAGCAAAATATTTGACTTGTAGTTTAAATACATCAAAAATATTTATACTTACATCTATGAAGGAAGCATTGATGTAGTCTGTATACTCTTGCCCTCTTTTCATTGACAGAATCACTCTATTAAAATCATCTGGAGAAAAAACAAACACATGTCTATTCTTTCTTTTGCTAACTGTATGTTGAGTGCTCCACTATTACATTTGTAAAAGAATAACAACAGCAACAAATCTTTTATCTGAAAGCCACAGTGTCTTAAAGATCTTATCCAGGATTTACTGAGCATGTGGAGGAGGGCACTAGTTTTTCTGTGGTTTATTTTTACATTCACACAGGATATGGCAAGCAAGTTCTGAAACTTATTTTCACGTGCAGACATTGCAGTGCTGCTCCAGATTAGGCAAGGAAATGTACAGAAAGTATGTTGGTTCAGTAGGTGAAACTGCTTAATTATTTCATTCAGTCCTGAAAAATATCTGATCATGATATATTTTACATTGATAGAGTTAAAAAAAAAAAAAATTGTGTGCAGGCACTCTACAAGGACATTACACTTGACAGGAAGAGGATCCTCCTGTTTGTGTCACTGTACAAGCATTGAACAGACATGTCTGCAAAGAGGATGACAAAACCAAAGGGAAAGCTAACTGAAACCCTCAGAAATGTGCTCTAGCTAAAAATGAAACAAAAACAAAAACTACCACTCTGGACAGTACAACAGGTTTTCAAAGCATTTCAATTTTACAGGCAGTAAATAAAAACTACAACTTTTTCCTCTTTAAGACATATGTAGTAATTATTTGCAAAATTCCAGCATCCAGGTCTGGGCTTTCCTCTATTCTGGACCTACCCAACACAGCTATACTCTGCTATGAGGTGTGCTGGTATCAACGTACAGGTATAATGCTTTCTTACAACAACCTTAGGATAGCCATACATTTATCTCACTTGTTTGTATATACACAAAGTTGATCATCTTACATGGGATAATCTGGATGACTCTAGCTTTTTTCATATTTGCTGGAAGATTGCCAGTTCTCATGTTTTCTTTCATTATTCGAACATTTGTTAATTTCTGTAATAAAACACAAATGAGGATGAGGACTAATTGAATCAGAAGTGGTTCTCTTCTCACCATGTTCCTCATAACCTGTACGCAGAGGATTCTTTATCAGGCACAGAACAGTACTACAGTCAAAGCGAGACTGACTTTTCACAAAAGCCACTTTGTTGCACTGTCTGTACAATGGAATGAAGAATAATAGTCACGTAGTTTATTTCATACTAATAAATGTTGTTGAGAATCTGAACATGCTTCCAGAGCATATCAGTAAAGTTTAAGTGCAAGAAAATGGCAGCAGATTTTAACTGTTTTTTTTTTTTTTTTTTTAACAACACTTTTGGACTATTTGAGCATGGCTTCCAGAAGCACAGAGTACCCACGCCCTTTGAAAAAGTCTGTTTCTTAAATTGAGATTTTGAAATTTAGTTTCACAAAATTAGCCACTTTTGAAAACCTGCTTGCATATCTTTTTATCAAATGAACTTCATTTTTGTCTTTCCAGCTTTTAAGCAAGCAGGAAAGACTGACAAGCACACTGGACATCATCCCACTCCAGCAGCGCCAGCCACCGCTCAGGAGCTTCATGATTCTGGCACTGAAATAGCAGCCATTTCATTTCTGTGTGGTTCTCAAGTTCTAAAAAACTTCTCTTTTATAAACTTCACTTCTCTTATCATCAAAACACAAACTGGCTTCATATGCAGTCTGTTTTTTTTCATTCATATTAACAGTATAACAATGCTTTTCAGATTATTAAAACTCTGAGACACACCCCTGGGCATAACAAGGTTGCACAAGTTTAGGATTGCTGTGCTCCAAATACTGTAACTAGGCATGTTTTCAGCTTTTGCTAGCAGAGGGACCAATATCCTCTATTATTTATTCTGTGTGTGATGACAGCGTTCCCAGGACACAGAAGACAAACACTGCCCTGGCCCCAACTGTTTTTTACAGTAGAGATTGCTCATGTGTGCGATGGTGCCCCCTGACACAACAACAACCGGCTGCTTCTGCTGGGGTGGGACTTGCCAGTTAACAACTGGAGTTACACAGCTGCATTTCAGCAGCTATTTAATATGAATTCAGTTTACATTTATTTGAATTTAATTTTCAAACTGCGAGCAGTTTTTCAGGCACTTTTCTGTATTTGCCAGGTACTGAGCTTCAGAAGCGCATGCTAATACCAGTAAAGGCTCTAGTAGGAGGAACAAACTATTAAAAAGAAACCCCCACATCTCAGAAATAACTTTCCAGTTACCCTGTAACACTTTTTAATAGACTTTATGTCAGAGGGTCTTGTACTGGTTACAACACAGTTCTGCTCTCTTTTTGGTGTAGATGAGCCCAGTGCTCCTGGGCCATCTAAATGTTTTTCAGAATATACAGAATATACAGCAGAACTAAACATTGCTCTCTGTACTTCATGCAGCCTTGCTAGCACAGTGGACAGCAAAAAAACAAACTTAGGAATTCTGGAAAAAGTGGAATACTCAATGTGTTCACTTGCTTCCTTCCCTCAGAGAATGTAATACTTTTGAAAGTTGAACTTGTTACTATACTTTGTATTTCATTTTCTTTTCCCACTTCCCAATTTCTGATTAAATTAATCCTTTAAAGGAAAAAGAGAAATTCAGTTAACACTGAATTCATTTGATTAAATGACTAAAGTCATTTAATGCGTTAGACCTATATAGACAGTAAATATTTTAGCATAGTAAATGTCAGAAAAGTTCTATTTCCTCAGCACAATTAAACAGTGATCAAAAAAGCCAGCACCATTGGTTTCTCCATTCAGGGCTTCTCCACGAAACAGAAATACTTTATTTCTCCATTTTTTTTTTTCCTCCTGGTAGTTGTGGATATTCAGCACAAAATCTGAAAATTCTCCATAATTCACCCTGCTGTCAGTGGTGTCTGAGGTAATGTTTCTGTTGACATGCCAATTAGGTCAATGTAATCCAGCTCCTTTTCAAGCATTATCTGATCTGGCACCCAGTACAAGACTGAAAGAATAATTCCATTCTTCTATAAGCAAACTGAATGCATAAAGGCTAATGTCCGAAGGACGTAGGTTTGAACGTGCATTTTCCAAACAGGATGTTAAGGCAAGGCCTCCTTCACTGATTCCACAGGATCCATTCACAGCACGTACAAAATAAAACATGCAGTTCAGTCTTAACAGTCCCTTTCTTTTAAGGTTGCATTTTTCCTGCTTCTGAAGTATCTTTTTGTCCTGAGTGTCTCAACATTTGAAATCTGAGAGCAAAGACCTTTTATACTTACTTTAAATTCTTCTTCCAGCCCTATTTTGACAAGGTTTGGTGCTGCACTGTGTGATGTTTGTAGATGTTTTTCTAAGGATGACACATCTAGCTCCGTGTCGCCGTAGAGGTAGTATTCAAGTAAGGCTTGATAAATGAAGGAGTACTGCATCTGGAACAAACAACAGGCATATAAGCATACTGCAAGGCAAGGAAGCCAAACGATACCATGTCTGGCACTTTCATCCATCTCATTTGGTCTACAGCGTACTGATCACCAACATATATCTTAAGCTAAAACAGAGTTTCTGTTACATCACTCGCATTCTCTAAAATTCCACTCAATTGTGCAAGGGGAAAACCTGGACATGATACCACAAGCTAATGTGCCTTACAGTGATCTTCATGCCAAAGACCGAGTGTGCCTCTATCTCCTTCCCCAACACTACCCCTCTTCTGAGCTTTGTTCATTTCCCAGTTATCCATGTGTGCAACAGAATGGGGAATATTGGGATGCATATCACAGTGGAGATATAGATGCATATTATTCAACTTGAAGAAGGCTTGAAACTTGAAAAGTTGTAATTTCAACCAATTACTACTTACGTCAGTCTGAACCATCTGTGGACGCTGATTACGGATTCTTGAAACAAACTCAAAGACATCAACTTTCTGTTCAGCATGCATCATGTCTATTATGGCATCTATAACGATAAATGTGCCTGTTCGGCCCACACCAGCGCTTAAAAAGGAAAAAAAGACAAAAAAATCTCAATTGAACTACAAAGCCTGCAAGAATTGCTACAGCAATGACAGAGGTAGAACTTGCACTGTTTCTACTGAACCGAAATACTCACTGTGAAACACAAGGCTTCAGTTTTGATTTTAGTAGTGCCAGCAACAAAAAAGGATCTAAGTTTTTAACATACAAAGTTACCTCATCTAACAGCTTAGAAATGATATGATCAAAATTATCTTACTCAAAGAAAAAAATTGTGCTTGACCAGCTATAATAATTCAGTCTAAAATGAAATTTTAAATATTTTTTTCCTTTTTTTTTTTTCCCTCTTTTCTGCATGGTTGTTGTTACAAGTTCTATATTTCCTAACATTGCTGTCCCGAAATACATATATATATTTTTAAATATCCTCCAACAGCCACGAGAGGGAGCAAGATTACTATAAATTATATCACTCCAGCGACTTTCAGCTCTTCCTTTCAGAGGAAAAGGGCATGGCATCCTGTGCTAGGCATTAATAGCTCTCCCTTAACCTTCTGTTAGCTTACTTCATACAGCAACGGCTGTAACATCCAGAAACACCTTCTGAATCACGACAAACATTTCTCCCCTCATCCCCACGTGCCCAAAAACACAGATTAACTTTCAGCAAGGAAACAGCAGGTTTTAAATAATATCGGAAGAAAACAATTACTGCATGTGGCCATCCACTGCAGCCAAGCCTCTCTCTTCCTTTCATTCACGTTTGACCTCTCCCACCGCAGACGAGTCCACCCCGAGCCCTGCTTTCTTGACTCATACTTTATGGAGATTTTCCTCCTCCCGACGCGTCCTGGAGGCCACCTCTGGCCGTGATCTGCTCCCCCTGAGCCCGCGCTGGTCCCCCGCTGCCCACCCGCCGCGCTCTCGCCCCTGGGCCCCTCTCTCAGCCCTCTGCAGATGGGGCCCCTCTTAGGTGGGCGCCTACGTCCCCTCCCAGGGCCACTGTCCCACAGCCAGCTTCCTGCAGACCAACACCGAATTCAGTCCTTGCATGTTCCCGCTAAGGCTGCTAATTTCACCAACCGCCACATCTGCCTGGAAGGTCCCCTGATTTACCCATCCCTAACCTCCTCTAGGGCATCCCTTACTCCATTATTCCTCCTCAATTTCCCTCTCTGCTCAGTGACAAAATTTAATTTTGAAAACTTCTGGAAAAATGTGTTTTGGCAGAAACTTCTATTTCCCCTCCCCCCAGTATTTTATCTGCTGTTCTTTACTTCCAAATGCTAAATTAGCCTTTTATTAACCTTCAAAAGACTCTGACTGAGCAGTTTTTACTTAGAATGACTGGATGATATTTTTGTAAACGCTCACTAGAAAAATGCACGGTTACTCACTATCGATGAGTTTCCCTTTCCTTTTCCCAACAATTCACTAGTGTCATATCCTGACCGTAACGGAAATTAAGTGTCACCTTTCTCATTTGTTACTTCTAAAGCATGCTGAAGCGCTGCGCTAGCCCCTGACTGACACGTAATGGAGTTACTGCCTTCCAGTGGACCGGCAGAGTTAAATATAAAATATCTCATTAAAAGTCTGCAGAAATTTATCTTTATTTTGTCTCTAATTCTGTTGTTTAAATTAAGCACGTAATTTCTTGCTGGTGCAAAATAAAGTTCAAACCTAGTATTAGTCTCCACAGAACATCATGGCAAAAGGCTATAAAAATATTATGGGTTTCTCAAAGGAAAGGCTATATGAGACCACTAAAATCTTGTTCCTTCTAAGGCATTTCTTTAAGACTCTTCTGTATGACACATGGGAGAGAAGACAGACACGAGCATGGCAAGGTCTGCATGGAAACGAAGAACCAAAAGGCTAGCTGGGCAGGACAAACATGCTCTTCTCAATAGTACACAGTGAGTCTTCAAGGACTCTCTGACAGTGTTTCTAGACGTCCAACACAAGCAACAGAAAAGAAAGAAATATATCAATTTACAACCATTTCCTTGAAAACAAAACCCAGAAAGACAAAGCTGCTATTCTTTTCTTTTTACTCTAACCTCGATATGGTAATTGTTCCCGAAAAAAGACACTTCTTGCTCAGTTGTAACCTTACAGTTGCTACAGAGATTGTAATTATTAAAACTGATTTTTTGATCGTGGTTTCATTAACATTTAATTTCAAACACTTTAGCACAAACTTTTAACAGCAGCAAGTTCATGTGTTTGTGACTGAATGAGTGGGATTATGTTCTGCATCGGTATGCAGTACATTTCTTAAATTGCAGCATTTACATCTCTTAAATGCAAGTCTTTATTTCAAAATTTCTAGGCATTTAATGGATAATTTACATAGCAAACTAATTTTATTGTGGGAAAAGTGGAGGATGAATTCTCAGAGGAGCATTAGTGGCAAAGGTCACAAATTTGTATTACAAGTCTGTTTTTCTGACAAAGAACATATTTATACCAAAGATCACTCATGGATAAAACAAAACCTTCTGTTTGAATATTAAAGTGACAGCAAAAACATATCTTTTGAAATTGTTCTCACCCCCGACTCTAAAAAGCTTAGTATAGTATTGACCTTCAGATACACACACACGTACACACACACACCTTCGTAGCCTACTAATAAAAAATAAACATTTAGCCTCAATATTCTACATGTAACTCCAGGCCAAATTAACGTAATGGCTTGCACACCTACCTGCAGTGAACCACAACCGGCCCAGCATGGGCAGGATTCAACGTTTTGACTTTCTTCAGGAATTTCAGCATCCCAATAGGTGTGAAAGGCACTCCGAAATCAGGCCAGCTGGTGAAGTGAAGCTGTGTAACGAGCCTCAGTGCTTTACAACCATCATGCAGCTGCAGGGAACACAGACTCTGAGTTTGACATTTCATTATCCATGCTGAGATTTATAAACAAACTCCATGATTATTTATGACTTGTGTTCCTGCAACACCTGGATCCTGACTCAAGGATTAGACGTTTACAGCATACATACAATATAAATACAGAGTAGAATTACCATATATTCTTAAAATGAATGTTTGCAGAGAAAATGGGAATAATACTGAGATAAGTGAATAATATGATTCACAATCTATGCTAATAATGAATCAAATCTTGAGTCATTTTTCTTTTACAAAATCCTCATGACACTTCTTGTAGCAACTTCACATGAAACTCAGAACGTTCACTCTAAACATTCAGGATCTGCATCGCTATGAGGTTCCAAACGTCAACTTTTGCAAAGTGTTTTATCATGAAAAGGAGAAAGATGGGGATAAACATTTCACATCAGTGCATCAGAGGACAACTGTACTATCCAGTGCTTCATGTGGCCTGTGTTCAGTATCAGCACTCTGTATTATACATGAAAAATAAAATTAAAGTAGTTTTATATCGCTGTACACAGCTTATCGCCTCTCAGTAGACATACTACCTGAAATAAGTATTATGGTTGAACCTGAAGACTTCAATCTGCGTTAGATTGTCATTGCACTACAAGCACAGCAACGCCCCTTTAAGGGGTGAGGATCTCTAGGAACTTGTCCCCATACAAGGCATCACTCTGTGGACATGCACGGAGTCATCACCACCATCTCTCTTGTGAGCTAAAGCTTTAATTATGCTGAAGACCAAGGATGGAGACCAACAGAAGCCAAGCTGTAATGCTGTCTGACTTTGGCCAGCTAGTATCCACAGATCGCTCCAAATACCCTACTATATCCGAATTTACTCATTTATGTAGCTATGCAATTTGTCCCCCAAAAGATCAACACTGCTCCAGTTCTCCTTTTGTGATAACCAAAATGAATGACTTTCTGTGGCACTTGGCTACAGGCAAGAAGAAACCTGAGCAGAGCCTACTGCAATTCAGTAGAGCCCAGCAGCCTGCCCAGACGTGGCACAGCACCCTTCTTGATTTGTTAATATGTTTAACTGATTTTCCAAATCTATTTTAAGCAAATGTTTGACACTGCAACAATTTGCTTTAAAAGTTAAAATGAAGACAGAGCAAGAGCGTTGTGACTGACCGACTGAACGCAGAACTTGCGAATGGTGTAGTCCACGAGAACGATGCAATCTTCCACCGACACGCGGATATTCCCGTAAGTCCAGCACCCTTGATCAGGCCAATACTGATAACATTTCTCCTGTACAAACACATGGTGCATTTTATAACACTGAATCTGACTTCACTGCTGGTCACACATAAAACAAGGAAGCTATTTGAAAATAGTGCACAGAAGTATAAGAGTATGTGGAGTTTGTCATCTGACAGAAGACAGCTTTAACACTTTGCCAGTGCTATTGATGAATAAATTTATGCAGAGAAGGGTGTGAATAGCTTTGAAGCTGTTTTTTAAACTATCCAGATCTAAACAACACAGGGATGGGGGGACTTTCTGATGATAGAGAGGGAACTTTGATGTCTTGACCCTTTATTTTTAAGCTTTAGGTGTAGTCAGTGAGAAATGTGAGGAAGTCCTCATGTAGGAGTCATCAGGAACATCGAGTTTTAACAGTTCTGGCTTCTCATACTGGAAACAAGCTCTTCTTATAGACTGCTTTGCTGTTTGAGAGCTTGATCAAGCAATGCTACAATTACAGTGAAATCAAGCAGAAGTGCCACGGTGAACAAGCAAAGAAGGAAAGCCTTTCCTCATCACTGCTGTGAGCAGAGAGTACCTGAATTATCTGTTCTTTCTTGTTGTAAAAAAATAAAATAAAATAAAATAAAATGCAACAAGCACTTATGAAGGCCAGCTTTCAGCGTGGCATTTCCCCCAGGCACACCCCACCTCCTTCCCGAGGCAGGTGCTGCTCTGTCACCACCACGGCACGGCTGGCAGGAGAGGTCGCCTCTGAGCAGCCGAACAAGCACCAGCAAGCGGCTGGTCTCTGCCTGCTTCGCCTCCCTGCTTTCACAGCTACCGGGAAAAGAAGGTTTGCTTCTGGGGTGCACTGTTTGGAGGACTTCATACATTTACACAATAAGGCTGTAGCATGAACAGCTTAGCAAACTGTCCCCCAGGTGAAAAAAGATGACTGCTTAAGCATCTCTTGTCAAAGGTACTTGTGATGGTGCATTTCCTCAATGATTTGACTTAGCTTCTAAAATCTGCGAGGCAGGAAAGAAGTGAAATGTTTAAGGCTTGTCTCGTCTCCGTGCTCAGCCAATACGCGCGGAATTGTCTCGCACAACAGGAGGAGCGCGACGCGCACCGGGGGAATGTGGGAACAGGAAGCAGCAGAATCACTCTCACCAGAAAGCAACTTTGTTTTTTAATTGTTATGTGCATGCTCCAGAAAGGATTTTGAAACATGATACTCAGACAAATGAATAGTGTTTTTCTCTTAATTTCTAACTAAAACCACAAGTGCAGTCTTACGCTCTGACAAAAAAACAAAGTCACGAGAATGTGCCTTTGGCTAGGGGCTACACACGACAAAATCAGCTATCAGAATTTCTCCCTTGAGATCTACTAGTATAAATTTGTACTTTTGAAATTAAAAGTACATTTATTAGCAGGCACTCAGATGAGCTAAAAGGGGCCGGAAAAGGAAGTGGTCAGATACATGGCTGGCCAGATGCTGAGCAGCCAGAGCTACTTTTGGAACACAACTTTCATAGGGACATCCTGAGTCACGCTGAAAGCTCTTTACCTCTTTCCTTTCCTTCAAGTTTGTTAACATCACAATAACTGCAGACTTCTGCTCCCATATCATCCTCCAGAAGTCATTGACTGTTTCTTGCTTGGGTCCTGCACACAGAATACAGTTCTGCTCAACAGACGCATCAAAGACCAACAGCACCACAGGACGCACCAACACCATCTGCGCTGGGTGCCCACCCTACAAACTGCTTGCTTTTTTAACATACTGCTTATTTCTTAAAAATAGTAACAATAATATTTTAAAAATAATAATGAAATAAAAAGAAATCCTATTTTCTTTTACACAATTATTTTTCCTCACCCAAACCCCCAGATGAGAAATAAGAAGAGAGAAGCAAAGTGGAGGTGGAAGTGGGGAAAGGCAAGTCTCCAAGCTCTGAGCAGTATCTGCAGGTCAAAAGGCAGTGGGTGCCCTCATGCTCACTTTACTTTCATTTACAGTCTAATCTCTAAAGCTCACCTCACATTTGGCCACCATCTGAACTTGAAAATAACCTTTATAACATTTCTAAAATTAAATACTTTCACCATAAAATGCACAGAATAGAGAGATAAGAATAAATTACCTTGTGCTGCTATAAACTTATTCTTTTCTTTATAACCCTATGGAAATAAATATCACAGGAGTTAAAAAATGAAATGCCAATGTGTGCTAGCAAAAAAGTGCCTATTTAATAGTAATTTACAGTCAAAGTTAGCAGTTCAGCTAGCAGTGGAAAACTGAACTTACGTCTATATATGACGCATTAATGTAGTCTGAAGGTGGGACTCCATCTATTTGGGTCAAAATCACTCTGGAATGATCATCTGGAAGAAAAAGCATTACAAGCACATTTGCATTTGAATCAGTCTTCAGTATGTTCCTTCCTTGCAAATATCAGGACAGGCTTAGCATCAGCTGTCTCCCAAAACGCAGGCTGGACCCTAGCTGGCTCAGAGGTGCTCTGCTCTGCTCCAGCCAAACCCTGCTGACAGCAGGGATGGGTTTCAGTGGCCCTCCACCTCCTCCTGCCAGAGCCTGGGAACGGTGACTGTGTGTGCGTGCTGCAAAGCACAGCACTTTCATAAGGGCTTGTGGCTGTGAGACCCGGAGCTGGAGGAGGACATCACTGCCCAAGGCAGCGGTGGGGGCTCTGCTGAACTCAGCCGCAGCTGCATCCCCAGCTCTCATTAAGAAACTTCCTCCACAGAAGTCTTGCTTTGCTCTCACACTTGAGGGTTACCAGGACTGCATCTCTAGAATAGTGGAAGCCCAAACTTCACTGTATTTTATTGTCCAAAATTAACCTGAAATATCAGTTTGACATATTGTCATTAGGTAGAACACCAACTGCTAAGGCTTCATATTGCAACACCTGCGTTGCGATAAGCGTTACAGAAAAACATAAGATGATCAACAGCTAGAGACACACCACAGCAAAATAAACAGGTTTTACAGAGATATGAAGAACACCCATGACCAGTGAAATTATGTTACTTGAACATTTTCAAGCAAATGAACACCACCAACATGCTCAATGCCAGACAGACAGTTAAAGTGTCTGATTTAGAAGAAAAGGTAACGTCTTACATGGAAGGATGTTAGGATATCTGTTTTTCTCCCTGTTTTCTTCCTTATTTGCCATTTCAAATGTTCCCTGCACATATCCAGGTGTTAATGACTGAAAAAAGATACAAAGAGTCAATGTGTTATAAAATAGCTAACTGCTGACTGCACATGGCATAGGAAAAATCTGCATTTCTACATAATGCCTCTCATCCAACAGAATTAAACATATTTTAATTTTTTCAAAAAATAACTTTCATTACTCTAAAACAGGAAACCATGTCCTGGCAGATTTCACTACAGAAAACGAGTTCAGCAGTTTTGAAAAATAAGTAATTTTTCCACCAGAAATCGCAGTTATTTAGAAGACTGTTAAAATCTGAGCTGCTGCTTTAAGATGCCATCTGCCATCGTGATTCATAGCGCCGTGACCCAGCCACGCGGATGCATCGCTCTGCCGAGCTCCGCTCCGATAGCTACTTTTAGCAATAGCAGTTGGTTCAATAACAGAAACGGAGTTTGATTGTTAATAGCTTAGCGCTGAGAACATTAATATCAAACATCTTGTCCAGATCTGCAGGTGAGGCTCCAACTCTAGCAGAAAGGGAGGAAAAAAAAAAATCACAGTTCTTTTATGTTGAAGCTCACTGGAAGAGCACAAGTCAAAATTCGGCTTGTAATCAGCAAGATCTAAGGCTGCAGATAAATATAGTCCAGCTTAAAAAAAAAAAAACAAAACAAACAAACAAAAAAAACCAGTCTTGCAGAGCAATCTAATGAAAAGAAGAAATGGAGAGGAAGAGGGTGAAGATGAAACCAAGGAGGTGCCAGAGGTGGAACTGCTCCACCTCCATGGCCAATGCTATTGAGATACCACCACCAAGAGGCCACAGAGGAGAGCCCAGGACCATGGGGGCTTCACTGCAGGCTGGAGAGATATGGCTGCTATGGAAAAGGCCCACGGAAAAGCAAGTAATGCTGCACATCCAGAGACACGGCATGCGGCTCATGTTCCCTGCACTTTGAGATGCCCCGCTCATGGCGAATAGTGCAAACAAGAATAGAGATTCATAAAGTTTGTTATGTTGAACTCCTAAAACAATGCTAGTGTGTTGGATCATATCGAGGTAAAATCCCAGCACTTTGGGAGTGCAGAACCATGTTCTCCCACCCACCTTCTACCTCCTCCACTTCCCCCAAATCTGCTCAGCCTACTCTGAATCACTTAGGGGAAGGGAAAATTGGGAAACGACTGTATTTTAAGAACTAGCTTAAAGCAACTATTCCTGCTTGCCTGTCATAAAGCACTGTTTTGAATTTCCCCTTAAAAACAGAAACGTGTTGTCAGGGTTACATAGGATATACAGGGGGAGGGAGGGAGGACTTCACCACCACCACAGAAAGAACAGCAACTTGCATTTATGTCTTTTTTTTTTTTTTCTTAATACCACTTAAACTTGTGAATGTAAGTAAGAGAAAGGAGAGAAAAGGTATAGAGATAAAAGAAGAGCTACCAGTTGAAAAAGAAAGGTACTTTTAACAAACTTCTTAATTCCTTATTCAATTAAAACCTGTGCTTTTGCTAATTAAACTAATTAAAATTCCTTTACAATTTAAAAAAAAACACAAAAAAAATAATTTATGTTTTGCATAAAAATAAATAATCAACACTTCTTCAAAAGTCAGGCAACAAATTCCCAATGAACAGTCATATTAGTCCTGCATCTTCATGTGAAAAATGCATGAAAAATAATTAGCACTCCAAAATAATCTCTCCAGTCCCTGCTCCTTACTTCTGCAAGGCCCTGACACCTCCTTGGACACTTCCTAATGTCACACTGCACTGCTTAAGGAGTGCTTTGGACCCCATGCAAGGACACAGCCCGTTTCACTGCTCCCACCCATCCATCTCCAGAGGGGAGGATGTGATTCACCAAAGATGCACTTTATCATGTCCTCTCCATCCCCCCACGCATCACGAGGAGTCTTGGTGGCACTGGGTCATCTGCCACACTGCAATCTTATCTGCTCCCACTTCACAGGAACCCTAAAAACTCTGTATGGTATGACAGAGTGGTATGTCCTATGCCAGCATCAGCACATTTTCTCTTTTTTTATTTCATTGCGTGAACCACAGGGACATCTTAAAGCAAAATTAAAATTTCAAAAGCAGATTCTTACAGGAAGGTTTTCAGACATTAATCTGAAGACCGAGGCATTGACCTAGCCATCATACACTTCAACAAAGATCCAGCTCATTTTGCATTATGGATGATAAATAGATGTAAAACTTATTTGAGGGACCAATACAGGAAGGAATACATTTTTTGTTTTGTTTGTTTGTTTTGGTTGGTTGGTTTTGCTGTGAAGAAAGAGAACATTCTTCCTAGTGCCCTATCTTCACGCAGGAATCAAATAAAAAAATGAAGCTACCAAGGGTAGAAGGAGACTGCTATTTTGCTTAGTGTACTAGGGCAACACGTGCAATTTAGGGTAATTTAGGCTTTAAGGGTAAAATCAAAAGCACTGAAGAACACAATCAGGCCCATAATTCTAACAGAACTGTCCTCAAAAATCCTTTCTATCTGCTGTGCATCTTTGCATACCGGTGCTTGCTTTGTTTTCCTTTCACTAGAAAAATCCTTTGGGACCCAACTTCTCTGGGCGGTGCACATGCGCAGCCGCTGCTGGCTCGCAGGAGTTCCAAAACACCAACTTCAGCCCAAATATGTTTCAAATTCGGAAGAAAGCCCATATCTGTGTTCCCAGGACATTATGTTGGCCCCCACGAGGTAACACTGCGGCTGGCCTGGTGAGCTGAAGCTGCCGTGGGCTGGTGCCAGGCCGGAGCCGAATTTGGGCCTTCTGCCTCCTGGGGCAAGGCTCTTGAAGGAAAGGTTGGCACGTAGGCCTCACTGTGCCGGCAGGTCCCAATTTCTCAACCGTTTTCCTTCCAGTATTGCAACAGCAGACTTCTGTTTATCCGTTTTCCTGTTTTATGCTATAATATTGATCACTGACTTTCAATTTTCACCCTTCTTTCCCCTCTCAGGCTTGAGCAAGCAGCACATACATCCATGCAAGCAGCCACAGGCAACATATAGGAAAAAAAGCAGAAAACCCATCAAGCAGATGTTATGTACCGTCACCCTCAGTCACTTACAAGCCTGCTCTACGCGTGCCTGTTCATTCACAGGTACTGGACCACAGTTTTCATATTGGAGCTTGTGCGCAGACAGAAGCTCACACGCTCGCGGCACGATGCAGAAAACGATCCAAGCAGAGCAGGTTTTAAAATAAAAATAGATTGCTTGTTTCACTCCTGACTGTGGAACATATTAATCAGGAGAGTCAAAATTCACAACTGTGCATCTTGACAAATTAGTTTTCACATTCATTTTGTCGACTTAGATAAATATCTCCACAATGCTGTCTTTCTCGCAAGGCAAAGAAATTATATCTTTTAAATATATCATCAAACAAATTGCAGATATAAATACGGTACCAATTAAGAAGGTAACATAACAGACTGTCTAATCAATGCATGCATTGGCTTTGACAACTCTGTATTTGACATTTAATCTACTGCTCTGTGCAACTTGCTTCTGCTGCTTAGGGAAGTGAAGAGAAATCATAAAAGTTTGGAAAAGGCCCCTGGAATTACAGGCGTGCAAGGGTGGGCTGGCAGTGCCGTGTTTCTCCATGGACACTGGCTCTGCAGCAGCTCACCACAGGCTCTGGTTAAGGCTCATCATCATCACAACCACACACAGCTGAAGCTTGGGTTATGTGCAGAAAACAAAATCTCCCTTCTGGCCAAGTCAACACTTCAAAGAAAAACCCTCACAGTTGCGATACTTCATGGAAATGTATCTGACAGGGCACCAAGACCTACAAAAAGGGAAGTGATGGGATGATGATAAAGAGCAAAAGGTCAAATCACCAAAAAAAAACCCAAACCTCATTAGGGCCATATTACAGGCCACACTCTCTTCTACCTTAAGTACTTCCCATAGAGGTGAGGCACTCACTTGTAAAAAATTATTCCCCCCCAGCAACAAGAAAATCAAAGGTAAAGAGATCGTATTCCACTTTCCTCTCCTCCAGCATTCAGGCAAACACTAAAGACCTTCTTTAAATGCTAGCGAGTGTCAAAGAGTTTGTACATGACAAATGTGGCAACACAGTGTCACACAGCAGTTAACCGTTCAGATTTTGCCCAGATAAAGAGACACTACGCAGGGCAGTGCGAGCAGGCATGCAAAGGGTAACGCCCGGGACATGAACACTGAACCAGAACATTCCCCTGTTCAAATGCCTCAAGCAACGTAATAAAAACAGCAGTTCTGCCTCAAAACTGACACAGACAAAATGGAAAAGTGCTAAAGGAGAAAGACAAACTGTACCAGCACACTCGCGCAACAGGCGCTAAGGCTCTGAGATACCAGCATCGCACACAACATTTTTTTAACAAGTTGGTAATATTTGCAGACATTTTGATTTGCACCCTATTTTTCACTATACAGTGGTTCACCCCAGATCTGAGGACTTACATTAAACTCCTCCCGGAACAGTTTCCCTTCATCTGCTGATCGGATCCTTATTTCCTCTTCAAGATTTTCTACTGGAATAGGGAAATACTTCTTTGGGCCCGAAGGAGACCTGCTGAGCAGCATCACCCTTTGCTGTTCTGTCAGTTCAAGGAAAATAAATGTTAAAGCCATGATCAGAGCACAGCAATAAATTAGTTCAAATTGCAAATTAATTTGTATGCTGGAAGATGCCAAAACATACTTCTCAAATGAGACTTAGATTGGTGATAAAGCTGATTTTAAATAAAATAAAAAACCACAACCACAGGCCAAGTGACTTCTTCAAGAACACGCTCAGCTCAAGTAGAAACACTACTGGTAAAATCAATGGTTTCTGTACTGACACCAGATTACGATGTGACCGAGTTTTGCTCAGGAAAGGAGAAGGTTCCCCTCCTGCTGAGGACCAGACAGCAGCCGAGAGCTCCTCTGCAGCACAGCAGGGACCGGAGGGACAATTTTTGGTACTTACCACGCAGGAGATACTGCTGGATTATTTCACCTGTAAGGCGGGGGGCATCCGGAGCCTGGCAGGCTCCAGAAACCTGGCACCTGGGCGAGCTCCTGCCACGGCCCCAGCATGCCAGGGAGGTGCGCTGGGTGACCCAGCCTGCGCAGGCAGCGTGGGGCCGGCAGCGCTGCTGCTGCCTCTCGGCGCCCGGGGACGCGCTCCCAGAGAAAAAGCGCCAGGTGCCCTCATCTTACGGACCCCAGGAACAAGCCTGGCTCCCTGGGAACTCAAGTAGTTTGTTTCTCAAGAGGGCTGGAAGACGCAGAGGAATTAAGACCTGTCTTCATTAAGACAAGTTTCACTCGCAACCGAAGGCAAACACAAAACCAGATTGCTTCCCAAAAAGCTGGTAAAACTGGTGTGACTTCCAGCAGCTGGGCTCCAAACCTAAACCCTACCAGCGAGTGCACAAACCACTGATGGACAGGGCGCGGGGAAACTCCCGAGCAGGTTCAGGTGGGCTTGTGCACAGCCGCCGGGACTGAACAGGAAGCGCCCGGGGTATATTTAGAACCGACTTTCTCAATGACTGCCACGCTACTTTCAACCAAGTCTTCAGTTCAGATGTAGCATTGTGGAGTTGACAGAAGGCACCAATGTAATTCTTTCATATCATTACATTTTTCTCTTTGTTACGGCCCAAAGAATTTATAAGCGAGAAACTATTGGCTCCTCCACATGGGGTATGTTTGAACTTCCCGAGCCCCACCGAGCCACCGGCCCTGAGGGCTCCCTGCTCAAGGAAGCAAAAGCAGCACACTCGAAAAAGCCAGGGGAAAACATTTATCAATTCCTGGGAGTACTTTACTTTAGTACAACTGGCTTACAGCACCTCTCTATGTCATCCCCTTGCTTGTCTCTGTTTATGTGCAGGAACCAGTTGCTACTTTCACAAAGACTTAAGGACCTTTTTTTTCCCCCCATTTTAAGAAGAAATATTGCAATCCTTTCTCTAAATATAAAGATCACAGTGCCAAAAACTTGGATCTCAGTCAGCATCCTAATAAAACATTTATAAAGAGCCTGAAGAACATTTACTAAGAAATATTTGCTGCATCGCAACATAAAGTGAAAGTTATTTAAAACTAACAACTGGAAGTTAAGATATAGATAGAGATAGATAGATAGAAAGATAGATAAATATGGACCTCTTCTGTTGTTGGTCATTTTTGTTTTTACTATTTTCTCTTTATTAATAATCTTTTACATTAAGAATTAATGTAAAAAAATAAATTGAAGAATTTAAATTAAGAATTCTTAAATTAAGAATTTACATTACAGAATAAGAAGCAAACATAATTAATGCTTTAATAATTGAATTCTTGATTAATGACAGAGTGTATGAGTAGACAAACAAAATTCACACAGAAAAGCAAAGCAAATCTCTCCTTACCTTGTTCTTCTAAGATTCCATTTGGCATCTTCTTGTCACCGGAATTCACAACAGCTTTCCTATGTCTTCTGAACCTTAAATACACATGCCGCGTTAATCTGAGAAACTATGTTCAAAAGTAACATGCATTTTTCCAAATCAGTCTTTACCAACCATGTAAGTCTGGAGAAACTCTTTCTGTTCATCTTCCCGCAAACTGCTACGGCGAGAGCCGCTAGCACCACAGCTGCCTGCCCTGCGCTGTGATGGAGGCTCCTGCCGCGCTGTGCGCGCGCACGCACGCTTTCGTTTCCTCATTAGATCATATCAAAACAAGACTGAGCTAGTTCTGCATGCACAGCTCCACACAGACGTACCTGCAAAAATAGCCAGCCAACAGAATGAAGATGATGAACACGAGGAGCAGAATCAGTATCGAAGTCAGCAGGTCCTTGTGTAAATTGTTCTCCTCTGTAGAGTCTGCAAATTGAAACACAGGGAATGTGAAACACTGCAGATGCAGACTGCCTCATCCAGCACAGGCAGGATCAGCCTGCAATATCAGAAATCTTTGGTTCTACGCAATAATCTGCTTGCACTTACTAAAGGCATCACAAATTATTTAATATATGCAAAGCTGAAATTAAAAATTTGAAGGATATTTTTTCCCTTCAAAGGCACACATGCACAGAGCACACACTATGTGCTGCTGAGAGTGTCACAGATATTTTTGGGAATGACTGGTTAGCAAAAAATTTACTAGTAATTAGAATAAGTTTAAGTGGTGCAAGCTCCTGAACTACATTTGAAACCATTCATAAGGTTTCCTTGTGCAAGCATCCTTGTGCACAGCAACTGCTTTTCAGCCAGACAGAAACCATCCAGGAAAGCCACCTCTTGCATAGACTTTAGCTGCTCCAAAGATCTGCTGTCTGTTTAGAACACATGTAACTCATGCAATGCGACACACCATCATGTACACAAATATGGGCAGGGATTTTTATACATGCTCAGAATGGAGATAAAAACAAATCTATGTTATATCTAGTATGAACTGCAAATCTCATCCTTCTGTTAACAGTGGTTTTTCATGTATGTGGCACTTCACATTTCAGTTTCCATGTGCTTTCTGTAACCTTTTAATGCTACTGAACAATATATAACACATTAAAATCACAAAAAAGAAAGAGCATCTTTTATTTAAGCACAGAAAACTCTCAGCCTTAGTCTTCAGCAAGCCAAATACAACCCTGCTGCCTGTTTCTCCTTCTGACCAGCCACGTAAACCCAAGTTTCGGCACCAGTGGAGGGGCAGATGGGGCCGCGTGCCCAGGAGTCACTGCCCAAACTTTGTGCGGGCGGGCAGAGCTCTCCTCCATCCCAGCCGGACACGCACACGCAGCAGCAGCCCACGCTCATGGCATCTGCTGGCATGGGCCTCAGGGCCCCCGCTTCTCCGTCCTTACAGCAGCCTCCCTCAGCCTCCTGCATTTGCTCTTTTTGTCGGTCTTCTTACCAATGTATGCTCTTCCAAAACAAAGGCAATTTTGGTTGTTGATTTTCTTTTTAAACTACATTTACACACCCTTCACAAGTTTCTCACAATTTCTACAGCATTCTTTGAACGTTGAGAGTGGCAGCAGTAATTCTCCTAACACCTCTTGCATTCACACGTACCTAAACTCTTTCATTTTGCTTGCTTGCAGAAAATGCTTTTTGAACAGTCCTTTGCATAGGCCACAATCCTTGACATAAAATATCATTAAAACATACGATTACAATAACTACATAAAACTACAAAGCGGGTCCTCCTAACAACACCAGCCCTACATCAGACAGTATTTTTCCATGTTGTGGGCAATCACCACTTTGAAAGAAATTAGCCTAGTCACATTTAAGTCATGGGTGAGAGAGCAGGGGGCAAGTTTGATTAACACAGTTAAAAAGAATCTCCACAAAGAGGGGAAAAATAAAATTTGGAGAGAGGAAATCTGAGGTTACGCAAGTAGCATATTAGGGCATGGAATAAAACTTCCTTTATAGGCATATCCATAGGACATACAAGGAAAGAAGTTACCTCAGTCAACATAATAGTACAAAGAAAGGCAAGGCAGTAAAATGCGTGAAACTTGACATTTCAGTGGTATATAAAGACAAAACTGACAGGCATGACAAAATCATAATCAGAAACCAGCACTTGACAGGCTTTCAGAAAATCACTATTGTAGGAAGTGCCTGGATGAAAATGCATCAGGCAGAAACAGCTTAACAATTTCTGTGTAGCACTCAGCGATACTGAACTCTCTATAGAAACAATGATCTGGCAAATAAAGGAACAAAAAGTACGTATTTGCCCTTCACAGGCAGAATGAACCACTTCAGCCCACTTCTGTAGTTTGGAAATTTGAGACTGTATATCTCAGATCCTCCAGGATTTGGGGGTTTCATTAGTTCTTGTAATCGGTTCTGTTTCAAGATGCCTGAGACAAAAAGAAAAGCAGCAAAAAGTCTGAGTCATGGGGGAATTAAAATCTCCCTCAGTCCATTACACAACACAAAATCCCCTGTCTCTTCCTTTCCGAAAAGCTGACACATCTCACACCCTATTTCTGAGGGGACTTTGGAAAGCCGACTCCCGAACAAGGGGCATGAACAGCCTCCAGCACAGCCCTGGAGCAGTGCAGCCTCCTGCCAGAGGGCTGCCCGCATTTCTGCGATGACTGGTGCAATCCTCTGCATCAGGATCTGGCCTCTCCCCCTACAAGGAGATGAGGTTGAAACCCATGAATGGCTCTTTCTTCCTTGTATGTGGGCACACCTATTTTTTGAAGGCTTGCAGTGGCACATCAGTGACCTCACCTCTGCAGAGCCTGCATGTAAGGCATGCCATGTTTTTAAGCAGTTGAATTTATTACCCGTATTTTCTTCTGTGTCTGCACTGGTGATTTCGTAAGTGTAACCCCAAAATTGTAACAGAAAGCTGTGACTGGGCTTAGGCCGTTGTAGATTCACAGACGGAAATTTCAGACCTGAAATATTTCTTTAATCAGTGCTGCTTCAGAAATTGACAACCGAAACATGAGTAAGTACATGCAGAAAAGGCAGATGTCTTCTAAAGCATCTTCTGTACCACAGCCATGCTGGGGAAATTTTCCTGCCGCTCCAACATAAAGAGATCCGTGGCCCAAAACCACATGGTTTTCTGTTCGCAGCTACATGAAAACAATCGTCCCGAGGGTACTTTTCAGAAATACAATGAAATAGTGACTTTCAACTTGGCAAGAGATGAGGATTGTCACCAGAAGGATGGTGACGACCCCTCGTGCTTCCTCTGCCACCCACTGAGTCTGACTCACGGTTCTTCCCTGTTTTATTCCCTGTACTGCTGTCCGAGCTGTCTGTAAGGCTTTTTCTGGAAATGCATCACCATTTCCTTCAGGGTTAGGATGTTCCTAGTTTCAGTGTGCCATCATTAAAAACAAAACCAACCACAACAAAAAAGGGAACTAACGGCAGTGTCTACACAACAGCAAGTGTCCTGCCATCCTCCTTCCACACTCTCTCCCAAACTTTGCTCTTCTTCACCACCGGTTCCTTTGCACATAGGACTGGAACAGTAAAATGGCCCATCAATGCAAGTGGGATTAAAACACCTCCTTTTTCCCCTTCCACAAAAGGCCAGGTGTGTGCTTTGCTCTAGATTAGCAAGTCAGGAATCTGAAATAACTCTGGTCCTTGCGAAAGAACAAAGAAGATATTGCTTATCGGAGAACTCCAGCAACAACAGGCTCTCGTTATTCACAGCTCTGAACTTCTTTTCAGACAAGAGAAAATATACATAATCCTCCACCTCTCAAAAGCTAAACCACTCTCTAATTTGTCTTAGATTTCAAGTCCTGGGTTTTTTTTGTTTGTTTGTTCTTCAGGTTGCATCCCTTCATCTCTACTGTCTCTTCAGCAGACACACAAATGTCCTTTAAACAATACTTGGTAAAAGCTGACCACAGAGGCCTTTCCTCTGGACAGTGGCACGTGCCTCTGTTTTGGGTCAGAACTGTTGTTTCAGACATCCAGCCCTGCAAAGGACCCTAACGTACTCCTGCTTTTACTTTAAAAGAAGAGCGGCTGTCATAGCTTCCTGACACAGACCTTATCCACCACATGGCGAACAGAGTGCACACAGCCTTAACCAGTACCACATTACAAATACACAATTATGGATGAAATTCTGGTCAAATTTTACTACAGGTGTTTTGTCACCTGGAAGTACAAAACCCACAGCTTCTGAGGTGACAGCAACGCTGGTACATAGGCACTGCTTCCATCAGACTGATGCTGGATGGAGGAGCTCTTGGGCACGTCTCTGCTGAAGATTTAAGTCCAGCTTCCATCAGATTTTGCACCCAGCTTGCCTGGTGGCTGTCCAAGACCTCATGTAGTAATTTAGGGGAGATTTCAGACCAAATGATCTACCACATGGGAGTGCTGAGTATCTTTCACATTACTCCCTCACTTACATTGCTAAACCTGTTCATGTTTCAAAGAGCAATCAAGCATCTTCACTTTTTATTGTATGTGTGCATGTGTGGCATAGGCTGTCCTGCTGTCGTCTGGACCGATTCTGAGATGAAGCCACACCTGACTGACTGACTTTGGGTACTCCTTAGCACTATTCATGGACATGGGCAGTTTTGAAATCTCTGGATTGTGTGAGTAGCAGAATATTTAACTATTTTGTTGCTGCTGTAAAAACTTTTGCAAGTGCTTAACTTCTGTTTGCCTCTCAGCAGATTTAACAGTGATTGATTTACTACAGTTAAGCCTCTAGCACATTACTGTGTGCTTTACAGACACTGGAAAACCTTACAGCCAACTCGATGAATGGAGAGCTCTCCTCCTTCCTTAGTTTCCCCATAGCTGCGCTGCCTCCTGGAGGCCCGGCTGAACTGGTGCTGCAACAGCAGCGCAGAAGTGCCCCATGCAGCAGGGACACCCCACGTCCAGCCTAAGCCCCCCCAAGCTACTTTTGGACAAGAAAACCCCAGGCTGCAGCGAGTGGCTGCGCTTCACAGCGGCTGCCTGCGGAGAGGAAGCAGACAGGCAGCCGGTTACCAGGAGCTGGCTTTGATATGCNAAATTTTAAAATCTTTGACAATTAATTAAATTTTTAATTAATAATTAATTAAAATTAATCTTAATTTTAAAAAATTTAAATCTTACCAAAAGTCAAGGCATGCTAATGAGGGCATTATCCAAGTGCCTCTTGACCACTGACAGGCTTGANGAGAAGTGCCCCATGCAGCAGGGACACCCCACGTCCAGCCTAAGCCCCCCCAAGCTACTTTTGGACAAGAAAACCCCAGGCTGCAGCGAGTGGCTGCGCTTCACTGCGGCTGCCTGCGGAGAGGAAGCAGACAGGCAGCCGGTTACCAGGAGCTGGCTTTGATACGCATGAAAAACAAACCCAAAATAAAAAACAAACCCTGAAGAAAGGGCAAAGGAAATAAACAGGTGGGGGAAAGAAACCAGTCTCCAAAGCCTGAAGTACGTGAGGAGGGAAGCAGCAGCAAATGAGAGAATTGCACCAGTGTTTGCCATCCCGAAGACCAATTCTGCACAGCTGGACTGAGCCCAGCCCACCCGCCACCACCAGCCAAAGCCAGGTATTTATGGAGTTCTGCTTTTCAAACAAATTATTGAAATTGAGCTTCAAAGAAAAAGTATCTACCAGCAAAGCAGCCCTCTGGCTTTCAAATGTTAAGTAAATTGGGCCAGCCTTCTTCAAAACTCAGTTTTCTGATGATGCCTCATTTTTTTTTTCCCACGAAAAAGCACCACTACAGAGCCTAGTGTGAAGGTCAACACCTCTGGGTCCAGTTCTGGCAATCCCCCAGTAAGACTTCATTCTTTCTATAAAATTTTAAAATCTTTGACAATTAATTAAATTTTTAATTAATAATTAATTAAAATTAATCTTAATTTTAAAAAATTTAAATCTTACCAAAAGTCAAGGCATGCTAATGAGGGCATTATNTTTTAGCAGCTTTGTTGCCCTCCTCTGGACACTTTCAAGGACCTTAACATCCTTTTTATACTGTGGAGGCCAGAGCTGTATACAATATTAAAGATCAGGCCACACCAATGCTAAATATTGGTGAGAATCAGTGCTTTTGGCTGGCTGGCTATGCTGTGTTTAAGGAGGCTCAGGGGGATCTCACCAGTGTCTATAATCACCTGAAGTGAGGGTGCAAAGAGGACGGAGCCAGGCTCCTTCCAGGGGTGCCCAGTGCCAGGCCCAGAGGCCCTGGGCACAACCTGGAGCCCAGGAAGCTCCCTCTGAGCACCAGGAAGCACGGCTGGGCGGTGCTGGGCTGTGCTGGGCTGTGGTGGGTGCCGGAGCCCTGGCCCAGGCTGCCCGGAGAGGTGCTGGGGGCTCCTCCTTGGAGAGCTTCAACCCCACCTGGACGTGGCCCTGGGCACCCTGCTCTGGGTGGCCCTGCAGGGGCGGCACCAGAGGGACCCAGGGGTCCCTGCCAACCTCAGCCAGTCTGGGGTTCTGTGATTCAAAGCCACCAGCTAACTCCTTGAAAGATCAGCAATAACTGGGGCACCAAAAGTTGCACATCTATCTTCAACCTCCCACTCATCTGATAAATTCATTACCTCTGCATGTTAATACGCTGGTAGTGGAAAGAAAGTGTAAAGAGGGGCATGAAAACCATGAAACATTCATGCAGTAAACACTACTGAAATTCAAATGTTTGGAAAGGGCTTAAGAGCTTTACTACTGCAACTCCCAGGCTGCTTTCACATTTAAATGACATAACGGGTGTGAAAAACAAACAAACAACAACAAAACACAAACAACCAACAAAACACAAACAACAACAACAACAAAAAACACAAGGGGAAGTAAAGGAATCCTGACTATGATTAATACTGGATAACTAATTAATATTTAAGTAACCAGCAAATATTTGAATGCTATGGACAGCACCATCTCTAAACAATTTGTTACACATATTTCATAGCATCATGTTTTATCTGCTTGAAAGATACGTGTAAATCCAAATAAACAAATTTATGTGAATCCAAATAAACAAATACTGCTTTATATTTAATATAGTTGAATACTCTTGAGTAAATAGCAGTACAATTTCTCCAGTAAATGGTGGTGCAATAAAAACCAGAATATTCTGATTTTATGAAATTGAAATTTCACGGTAGCAGTTTCGTGGTACTTCTGTAGGAAGCGAAATGGCAGTAGTGCTGAAAAATTGAGTAATATAGATTATGTACCCATGTTTAAAATAAGAATAAAAATAAAACTGTAATTCAACAAATGTTTTAAAAATCAAGTCAGCTAAAATTCTGACATGCAGTAAATTATAACTATTCTCATAATGAAAAGCATCTTATCTTTTTGGATCATTCAACAAATCTGCATGCAAAATGACAACTCTTCTCAGTTATTTCCATACTCTTTCAAACAAAATTTTCTTGATACTTTAATCAGAAATCTTTATTTTTTATTAAAAAATATTGTATTAGCTCAGTGGCTATTACGTATTAGCTAATCCTATTACCTTGGAACCTCCATAGAGCAATGTATTTGCAGTGTGCATGTATTTGTTTATCAGACAAAACTCTTTGTTGCTTCTCACAGCAAAGTAACGAAGGCTTTGATATTTCTAAAAAAAAAGTTTAGTCATACTAATCATTTCTAACTTGTATCACTGAAATTAAGATTTAATTAAGATATGGAAGATAAGATTATTCTTACACTATCATACTCATATTCAACACAATTTTGAACTAAGTTGTGAAGGTGAACAGCATCTATGGGGAAACTTTTTTTTTTTTTTTAATAATTTTATTAAAATATTCTAGGAAGTGATACAGCTAACAAGTTACTTCTCTTTCCCAATTCCCATGCTCTTACATATTCAGACAAATATTACTAACTTGTTCTTCTAATGCTCCAGGTGCCATACAAGAAGCAGGGCAAAAACAACTACTTGACAGTACTTCAGCAGTATTTCAGTAGAGCTATTTATTAGCAATTTTGTACTTAGCTACATTTTCATTTATATTAACAATTTACTTAGTTTGCAAGTCCTAAGCAAAACAAGGGAGAGCAGCACGCAGCTGGACCTCTGCTGCTCTCGAGTCTTACATCTTGCTGAACGCAAATGCCTAAGACGTGAATTGCTACAAATACAGACCAAAATGGTGAGCGTGGGATCCAAAACCCACCAGTGCCATGAGTTTTTTGACAACCTGAAGAAACAGCTCTGAAGTGTGAACAACAAAAATTACTTCCATTGTTGCTCAACTGAATGTCAAGTGATACTACAAAAGCAAACAAACAAACCAAAAAAGCCAGCCCTGTTACTGACTTTGGCCCTTACAGCCGGTAAGAGAAAAGGACGTGCTGTAGTGGCTTGGGAGTGCCGCGGGCACTGGCTGCTCCTGCCATCAGCCAGGCTTGGCATTTGGCTCTTGCTTGGCTTTCCAGCCGTATGGCTGTGAAGTTCACAGGCAGATTAAAAACAACAACAAAAAGAAAACAACACAAAAACGCCCTCCTATAATGACTGGTTATCTACAATGGTGACCTGAAAAGTTATCAAGATTTTACCACACTATAGGGAACACAATCAGCTATATTTTCCTTCAGCCAAGACCACAGAGAAGCTATTCATTCCAAAATCCATCTCTGACGTGAGCACAGAGTCATGCACGGCCACCGCCTAAACAGATAAGCACTGCCGAACAGCCAACACCCAGCAGCATCAGCGCAGGCATTTTGAAGACACCTAGCCAGGTTCTTGAAGGATAAGGACAATGTGCAGCTGAAATTTGTCATCCGGTCATAGAACATAATAATAGAACCAATGGTCTTAAATTAAAAAAAAAAAAATTGTCTCGAACTAGCCCCTCTACAGGACTGTGATGTGTTAGGTCACTTACAGGAGGGATTGAAGCAAGAGGAAGAAATTTCAAAGAAAGAAACAAGGAGGAATAGAAGATGCCGTGGTGCTCGGTGAGTAGAAGATTGCTCTCAGGACTTCGAAAAAAAAATTTCTGTTTTTCACCTGACCTCGTCTTATGCATCAGCCTTGCCTTAGATAGCTCATATCACTGAAAAGACAGAATATATATACAAATTCTAGTTCCTCATGATGTTTAACTACGTTCCTTCTGTTGTTTAAACAATTGTGTCTTTATTTCGTTGTATCAGTGCCCAGGTCCCATCACGCTGGCGACCCACAGAGACAGCTCCCGGGGCCTGGAGAGCTTACTGCCTGGGCAGGAGGAGGCATCCCATGCTCCTCACCTCTGCCAACGTCACGCTGAGCATTTCCCACACATGGGAAAGAGAAAGTAAAGTCTACAACACCAATATAAGAGAGGTCAAACACGGATGTCATCAGGCAAGATTAGAACATCTGTGGGGTCAAAGTCCTGGAAAAATATTCAGGATGTCACCACGGCGACCTCACCTGAAGTCCCTTTCCATCCCTATTCCCACCCCTGCAAATTAAATGCTGTCCTTACTTGTTGTTGTCGTGGGTTTGGGTAATTCAGTTCCATTTGGTGGTAAAGCTTGCACAAACAGAAAGCTAACACAGAGTAGCAGGAATGAACAGGGATGTTCCATCCTGGATCTGAAAGAAAACAAAAGTATAAGATAAATTTTTGGGTCAAATTACTATTACTTTTTTTCTCTCTTCAGAACAAAATTAAAAGAAAAAGCAATGCTTACTTTACATGAGGAAAGTTTTAAAACTTATTTTATACCCTCCCCTTGCCTTATCAGTTAACTTTCATTTTTGATGCAAAGGGGAAGGAAAAACACAACTTGTCTGCGTTAAGAATTCATTACAAAGGTTTTAAGTGCAAGAACAGGAAGATAGCGTTCAGCCATCATTCAAAGACAAGTACAGAAATCGGGCCAGAAAAGCTGTTCTATGTCAGTAACCCACAGCAGATGAGGACATTAAGGCAAGGAATCTGGCAATCATTTCCAAAATACAGAAGTACCAGTAACTGGAATCTTGAGAATAAATGCAGATCAGAAACTGGGCACATATGTTTGGTGGTTCCTGTCCTAACTGCAGCTATTATACTTTCTGGGCTTCACCCGAGCTACATTTCTGTGTTTTCTTATACCACCTTCATTTTCCATACACTTACACACAGAGTGTCACAGATGTATTCTTTTGGAAAACACACGAGCCACAGCTATCAGTCTGCAAGCTATAAAACATGCCATCAGAGCCTTCCAAATACACACAATTTCATATTTTGTGAGATCAGAAAATAACTTCCAATGTAGAAAAGCTTAGAATAAAGGCGTGATGAAAATGTGCTGCTGCTTAGGAGAGTATAGAGAAATTCAGGAACCAGGAGCTTGCTGCAGAAAAAGGATAATCAGTAGTTGTAGGCAAACAACCTGCTCTGGAAATACTCTAGTTCCTCAAAACTGAGTTTTAGAATGGTAAAAAATAAATCTTGTTACTAATTTGCTGAACAGTTATGTAGTCCCTAATAAACAGGTTAATTATAACAGGCTGCCACCTCAGGCAGCAGGCAGTCTTGCTTGACTTTAAAGTCTCGTCTTTGGCAAAAACATTGCGCCCAAGCATTAGGTTCTGTATCTCACAGGTGGCAGAACGCAGCCAGATGGTGGTTCTACATCCATGGCTAAAATTATAACAACAGAAATACTGCATAACAAAGCTCTCTGATGTCATCAGTATAATATATTTGATAGCACAATTTCCATAGGATATTATATAGTACTGCTTAACAGCAGACCAAAAGAAAAGAAAAACAAAAAAATAGAAACAACAACAAAAACCACAAGAACTTTGTAGTCATTAGAATAACCATGATAAAATAAACTTCCTTAACAGCAACTTTCACACCCTATTGCCCACTCACCATGCTCATGCGCGTTACCCAAAAGTGAGCCTCAATCCCAGTCTTTTCACTATGCATAGGGCTACANAACCCAAACCAAAACAAAAACCAAAACAAAGAGACTTGAAACTTGTTTATCTCATGCTTGGAAGGAGATTGCCCCAGCAGGGCAGGGCCCCTGCTCCCAGCCCATCGCAGCCCCATCACCAGCAGCCAGCGGCTCTGGGATGCACACAGGCACTTCAAGGAAGGACACAACATGGATTTTGCATAATCTGATATTAAAATTTTTTGAATTTAATTTCTTTTTCAAGGCTCTGTATGATGCAGAGAATCCTTCCTGCCCACGGACATCATGCTCAGGTAGCCCCTTCCAGAAGGGACTGCAGGTGCCTCTGTACCTTGCCCCTAAATCTAAATACATGACATTCAGACTCTTCCAAGTGGTATGAAAATACAGGTGTAACAAAATGTAACATGAAAATAAAAAGAGAAAATGTATATTTTTAGCAAAAAAATATATAAAGCTTTCTTATATGGGAGCACACACAATAGCATTTCTTTATTCTTGCTCCCTTTCTTACAGTTTGGAAGCTCGATGGATCTAGCTGAATTTTTTCTTTACCAGAATGAGCAAAGAAAGAATAATAAAAAGTGTTATCAGCATCAAACTTATTTTCCTAAATTCCTTTTTTTTTCGTCCAGCTTCCTACTGACAGAGTTACTCTCTGTGTTCCCTCTGTTACTATTTATAATGTAAGCAGACTAGCCATCTTACGCTAACAGGCTCAGCAAACAGCCAGGTTAATCCTGAACTGGCCATTCATGGGATTAGGTAACTAATTATGCGTAACAAGCTAATTGCAAAACGCTTTGGCGTTACCATTGCGCTAGATCTGGTCAGACAGCTCGGCAGAGGGACCTGTCCTCCTCCTCCTCTGAAACTCCCCAGGTGCGAGACACTGCTTCAGCCAGGTCTCACTGGATTAAATGAAAGCCACCGATAGTTCCTTATGGCAGGCACCACAGCGACCACACTGCTGGCGACTACATGGAGTTGTATATCAGGCTGCTGGGAGGGAGCTCAGCAAATATTATTTTTCTCTGTATTCTCCATCCATTGTAAGAGTTGAGTAAGAAATTGATATTTAGACATTGTGGGGGGAACAGGCTGTATCTAACCAAAAACAGATGTAAAACAATCACCTGCCCTAAAAGCCTGCAAAGTCATTGAGAACTCTTCAGTTCAGCAAAACAAATGCCCCCAGTGGAATTTGGTGTCATTTCGGAAGCAAGCCATATTACAAAAACCTTGTAAAGCTACATTAGCATTGTATATAACCTTAACTTTTAGAATCATAGCGCAATAGTACACTGGAAGCTCAAAACCCGGAGCAGCAGCGCAGGTAAACTGAGGGGAGGCAAAAGGATGGAAGAGGATTTGGAAATCCGGGATGAAGCCAGAGCAGAAGTGGAACCAACAGGTAAAGGGCTGGGGTCGCCGGGAACGAAGTGCCGAATGCTGCACCTCGACAGCCCCCGCGCTGTACCGGCCGGCACAGCTGCTCACAGCCATCGGGGGAACCGATCTGCTCCAAAATGGTGCAAAAATAACCGGGGCCGCTGGCAGCATCCAACAGACTGAAAAGTGTAAGGAACACCAAAGCTCCTCACAAAGCTGCTGTTCTGAGGGTTTTACAGACACACATACCACACCAGACATCTTGTGTCTGTCCTCTTGAATGTGATAAAGTGTAACTTGATTACACATTTGATGCCCCAAAATTATCAGAAATAAACACATCTATGAGGATTATGCAAATTCTGGGATCTCATTTCAGTCTGAAGCCATGATTAAGTGCTTTGAATTCCTGCTTGCTAAAGAAGGAAGAATGAAAATTTATAGCAAATTTCGGAGGCAGATGCAAGAGACTGAGCTCAGTATGACCAAGTACTACGTTCTGCAAAACATTAAGGACTTCTCTTCAGACTGGGGCAGATGGGGAGGTAAGCAAGCTGCAGCAATACATAAAAATACTGTAAATTTTACCATAAATGTATATTTAGGTGCTTCATACGCTCAAAAGCATACAGTTACTACAGGACCTCAACTACAGAACATTCTGAAACCAAAAAACCCAACCCCTGTAGATACAGCAACACTTTCCTTTCTCAAGGAGGTGCAATGTCATGATACAGTCTGTTAAAAAAATAACAACTCATCTCCAGAAAGAACAGGCAGGCAGAAGGGCACTGCTGAACAAGAAAGGACAACCGCGTACAGCAAAGAAGCCTCTTGCTGATAAAATCAGAAAGGAAGAAACAGAGGAGTGAGACACACGCTGCCGCTACTACACAGCTTCCAGGCGGCTCAGGGCCACCTCCCTGCTGCAAGACGACTGCTGCCTGCCTGCAAAAAGCAATAGGAGCTGCTTTGGGAACGCCGTGCATTTTTGCCTGCTTGTATCCCACTACATCCCATCCTTATTTCACGTATACTCATGGGTAACTAGCTGAGGCGCTTCAGCTTTATCTCCACATTTTTTGTAGTGCAGGATTATTAGCTATTCCTGATCAGCTGAAGCCTTAAAAAGGTTGAAACCTGCCAGAGACTCCTGCTACAATCACAGTTTTAAAAGTCTGCATTGTTATAGAAAAATGCTTCCATGTCCAGCAGAGAACTTGATAGCATGACCAAAAAAAACCACTGTGAAACTGCACAGTGAACTCAAATCCTGCCAAGGAGGCACAGCACTTAACATCCACGTGCAATCCCGGCTTAGAAATCCCAGGAAGATGTGAAGCCCCTGCCCAGCATTTGGGCATCGCCACTGGTCCTCGGGCAGCCCAGGGAGATGCCACAGTGGATGGCTCAGCCCCCAGAACGTGAGAAAACAGCACTGTTTTCAGGGATTACCGCACCAGTACACATTTAATTTCCATTTTGGCCAAAAAACTGGATCCTCCTCTGATCTGACAGTTTGAGAATAAAACCTGGGCTTTTAGAAAAGATGGTAATAAAATCTGTGTCCTGATGCGTGCTACTGCTATGTCTGTGTGATTTCCTTCAAGGAACCCAATGCATGAGCTCCTTCACAGCAATTTAAATAGCCACCCATTCCCTGCATCTTCCTAAAGGGGAAACCAAACAGCAAAACACCCCACCCAACAAATAGGATGGTGTAGAGACTGTCCCCCCACGCTCTAACCTTTACTATCATACCCCAAATTTTTAGCCTGGTGCTAAGAACATAATATTCTAAAGGACAAGCACCATCAATTCAGAAGACATAATTAAAAATAAAAGACATTCAAAAAGCATTCGCCTTTTAGGCTGACAAATGCGTTGGTACCTGGGATGTCGGTCACACCACAAGCGAGCACCTACCTGAGAAGATCCACAGCTAAAACAACTCCTCGGAAAAGGGAAGCGGGGAGGAGCCCCTCTCTCCACCCTCGTCCTTTTGCTCTTCCCACTTTCCACCCACAGACCCCTGGACCCACGCGGCCCCACCAGCTTTCAGCCTGGCTCCGTGCGTCCCCCCCCTGTGGCATGTCAGCCACCCCCGGGGTTCACCGGGGCTTGGTGCCCCCCCGGGAAGCCCCTGCATGCCCAGCAGCTCGCCTTCGTGGTTGGGCTGCCCACAGCTTCTTCTTTCGCGAAGCCTTCTGGCATCCCCACCGCGTCCCCACCAACCCACCGCTTAGCACGTTAGGAAGCCATAAACCACCAGCTCAGACAGCGAACAGTTACAGCGTAACTTAAATACCTCTTGATGACTTCTTTTTTGGTTAGGATTTTATTGCACCATTATGCCATAAGGTGGATAAAAAAGCATGACTACTACAGCAATTTAAAAACAAAAACAAAAACTATTCATTTGATTGTGGTTTTCCAAAATGACTTTAACCAGAAATGCACCTGTCCAGCACAGAAGCCTGTTTATGAAACCCTAAGAATCCCACTTGAGAAATTAGCACAGAATAAGTGAAGTACTTGCTAAATGTCAGGGTATTCTGAGTAGAGAATACAGAATGTACTTCACAACCCATAAATGAGGATTTATTAATTAAAAACAAAAAAATAGTTCCAAAGGAATACATGGAAATTGGATAGTGGGAAGCCCTAAATGAAAACTTCAAGAAGTTTGATATAAGTTGAATGTTTTAATCTGCTTTAAAAACTATGATCTTTAGAAAAAAATAAATACCTTCAGGTATCTTTCCCTTTTCTTTTCTTTTCTTTTCCTTTTTTTTTTTTTTTTTTTTTTTGGAATCCCTGTAATTCGGATATCCTAAAATCCAGAGGAAAACAGAAGAACTTGGGATAGTTTTTGTCTGCATTTGAGATAAAGGTTAGCTCAAAACTGAAAGGCACATTTGACTTTCAACAACAGATCAAGAGCTGCCCTTCTGCAGAGGGGAAAAGAAATCTAGCACTGGCAAAAAAAAAAAAAGGTAAATGTCTTTAGATATATAAAAATATAAATATGTATATATAGCTATACACGACCTGTCTGTCTACATAGTGTGTGTATATATACACACAAAGGTCCTCATTTGGGCAATGCAGGGGTGTAGAGGTGCCTGGTAAACGCCGCATGAGCTGATGGAGCAGAGTCCTATCTCTTTCTGTAATGGCACCTGGAAGCAAAAAACACAATGAAAGACTGCAGTAAGAAACTAAAATTAGTATCCTGAGCTACTCAGAATGACTTGAATTTGTCTTTCCAACCTCCGCTTTTTATGACTAAGTTCATTTTTTAAAGTGCCAGGCGAGCCGATGATCGATTGTCACATCGAGCAGAGCTGCGGCGCCTTCGTGGCAGCGAGGAGCTGCGTGCGCGCCCTGTGCAGCTCAGCCAGCGGCAAACAAGGAACTCCCCAGGATCCCTCTCCCTAGGAGATGTTCCTCGAAACTCAGCTGCACAGCCTGCTGCACGGCCATTTCTCAGAGGTGAGTTAAAAAACGCTGCGATTTCACCATAAAAAACTATTTGTTATAAAATGGGACTGCCTACAGCACACTCACTGCCAGGTTTCTTGGACATATAAATACAGGTTTTGCTACTGACCTCTTCAGGAACAGCAAAAGAATGTCAGGGATAAATACTTCACGTTTAAAATCCTATATAATTTAATATAACTGCTCACAAAATTATATCTGACAATAATAATTCCTGATGTGTATAGACTGTGCAATAAAGGGCTTTTAAAGGAGAGGGAGATAATCAGATTAAAGACTACAAATTAGAATAACCATTTACACGTAAGAGATTGAATGAGGCAAAGTACCAATTAACTGAATAAAATGAATTTTCATTTATAATAATGAAGCTTGATAGACTGTCTTACTAGCTTAGTTGCTTCGTCTCTAATTCAGCTAGACAAACTATTATATTTGTTTTCACTTTCAGGCGAGGGAAGGTCAGCATATGCAGCACAGAGTTTGTCTGACAAAAATTTACAGCAGACAGCTGAGAAATGTAAATTTCTGCTCTGCCAGAGGCTAGTTTCTTAGGTAATCACGCTAGCTATCTGTACGGTGCACACATTCAGGGACAATATACAGCTTATCAAGAGCTGTAGCTGTAACGAAAGAAAACATGTTATCTGTTCCAAAGAGTTATGTCTGAAGATACAAATCTTATTACAGACAAAAATTGTCATTTTTGCAGTAGTATTTTTTTTTTTTTTAATTCTACAGACCCTATGTAGCTGGTCCTATCTATCTTCCTCAACATCACGAGCAAGTCTCTAGCCCTACCATGGCTAACACTAGCTCAAATCCGTTTCAATTAGTAATGCTGAGATCTCCAGTGACTATAAATCACCGGTTGTCACCAGCAGATTAAGCACTGCATTAGCAGGTCTGCTCCGAAAAGGATTAAATGACAGTGTTTGCAGTGGGGTTGACATGCCACCATTAAAAAGCGACACTTGCCGCATTAAAAATGGTGAGAAATTTTTCAATCAACCAGACTTTACAAATGCATCAAGGAACACGAGACAGTTGTGCAGAGTATTACAGTAATCTGTTTTCTTCTGTGTCTTTTTTTAATTTTATTTTATTTGCTTGGCTTTTTGGTACTGCTACTTACCAGGATTAGATTCAAAGCAATTAGGGAGATATGTCATAAATCGTATCAAAATGATGATTGCTTTAGATGTGTTTAAAACCAAGAACATAATGAACTTTGGCTGTAGCCTTAATTTTGGAAAACTGCATATTCAGGTCATGTATTACCTATATGCCTTATCTGAAGAGACACTTCTTTTTCATGCTGTGCTGAGTGGCTCTCAATGAAGCAATAAAAAGGCCGTGAAGACTTTGGGGATGTCATATTTAAAATCACACAGGTCAGACTTGGAACTGTCAGTTTTCAAATCAGAGAAATCTCAAATTAGGAAAACAGTACACATGGTCAAGCTTACAATAACAGAGAAGGAATGATAACTTCGGGGAGATGAAAACTGTTTCCAAATTCAAAACTATACTTCCATGCAGAAATAAACAAAGCTTAGGACAATTAATTTTCTTTCTCACAGATGCACATTTATTTTCAAACACTTTTTAAAGACCTATTTTCACTGTTTTTGCAATTGTCTGATCAGCTCTTGCAGTAACACTCTGGGCAGGTGCTCTTCTGAAGCAGTGATACTCCATCTCCATCAGCTAGCACTGAGCTGAGATTGGGCTAAGGTAAAAGAGTCCACACTAACCAGAATAAATGAAGTATAATTAATCAGGATGAAGTCAGCAAGCAAATTATAATTTATTAAATAGTCTGCCATATGATGATCCAATGGCTAACACTATTTGTAGATGCAGCACTGTTTCTAGCTGCGATGAGTACTACCAAGCATGTCTTTCTCTCAAATCCAGACTGTTATAACCAGGAGCTACAGAACCACAGATTCATAGAATATCCCGAGTTGGAAGGGACCCACAAGATCATCGAGTCCAACTCCTGGCTCCACAAAGGACTATCTAAAAATTCAACCATATGTCTCTTGTTCCAAGCTTAATGCATTGAGGACACCATCTCACAACTTTCTTAACTGATATACAGAAGAGTGTTTAAATACTCCTGAAAACTTTAAATAAAATTCCTGTAGTTCCTTCCATTATAAAAAACAAATGAACAAAAAAAAAAAAAAAAAAAAAAAAAAAAAAAAACCTATGTTAACTAAAAATCCCCTAATAATGTTTTTAAAATGATTCATACCCATTAAGTCATGAACTGAGGTTTTAATCACAAAGGAAGAAGTTAAAATAACTCCTATCTAAGGCTAAGTGTAAAGTCCCATCATTTCAATGTAATTAACAAAATGAGTCATGTTTTATATAGGTGTTTGCACAACATCAAGAGGATTAATTCTAAATATAACCATGATAGTTGTAAAAAAGTATTAAATAACACAGCTGAGCGAGAAGGGCCCCCTGCAAAAGGTCCTTGGCAGATACCTCGGCTGGGCCACCCGTACCTACATTGCTCACAACATGTTTGTCTGGAGCATGCATCTCAATCTCCAGCGACATTCTTCAGCACCCCTCAGCAACATGTCCCAGTCCTCCACTCGTTTGGGTTCTTGTTTTGTTTTGCTTTGTGTTTATTTTATTACTATTGTTTTCCCTGTGTAGAGTCATCCTGTCATTCCCATTTGAGCTTCCTATGCTTGCAGACCTCCATGTCCCTTTAATCATCTCTTCAGTAAACTAATTAACAGCAATTCCTTCAGCCTCTTCAAACGAATCACTTCTAAACCCTGCTGATCCTCATCGCTCTCTTCTAAGCTCTCCCAGCCCAGATCTTTCCCAAAGTCCCCACAGGGCATCAGTAAGGCCTCATCAGTCCAAAACCAAAGGGTGCGATCCGTTCACGGTCTCCAAGGCTCATACATTTTACGCACCACAGCACAGGATGGATCAGACAGGTCCCTTCCTAAGTTCTGCTGCAGATGCAAACCACTTCACCGGCTCATACTGCGCCACTGATTAGTCCTGCTCGAGACTTTTGCATCTGCTCTGCATCTGCTTGCTGTCCGCTCCACTGTGGTTCCCTAATTAATCAAGGCTGCTTTGAATGCCATTAATATAATACTTCCCATGCAAGCCAAGCCACTAACAGACACGATACATAACACCACACAGGTGACTGTGAAGGCCACACACCTGCACTCCTCAGGGCAGAGTTTTTCCAGTTAATTGCTGCTCTGAAAGCTGGGTTTCATCACATCCATCTTCCCCTGACTTGCTTCTCAGACAGCATCCTCTGAGACAGGGTGAACACCTCACGGCAACATCTCTGGGTGCTCCACATGGGGCACCTCGCACCACCACAGGAAAAAGCCTGACCCGACAGGGCATGCCACGTCATTTCTTACGCATCTTTCCAACTGCTTCCAGGGGGTCACTGATAGTTACTCGTCTGGGTGTTTGTCCTGGAAATGGAGGTAAGCTGACGGGTCTGTGAGACCTCCAGCTCCTCCTCATCTCCTTCCCAAAGTGGGCTCTTATGATGTCCTCTGCCACTCTGACCAAGGCCTACTGGTCCCGGCAAGCTCCCAGACACAAGGCCCCGTAAGGCTGCTCCAGGCTGGTTTGAGGAGACCTACCTTCCTCTGAATGCCGCTCGTCCTTTCCTCGCCACGGGCAGCCCGAGCGGTCGCGATGGGCCACCAGTGCTGGACCAGATGGGTTGCCTGTTCCCCACCGGTCCCCTGGCGGGGCAGGAGCCTGATGAGCAGCGCTGAGCATCCCCTGCCCGAGGAGATGCTCCTGCAGACATTCTTTCACCTCCTTGCAGCATGCGCATGTGAAACCCCTGAAGGATCGCTTCTTTCAGCGACACCTAAGCTGAATCACTCCCAGCCATCTCGCTGGGGTATGGCTGGTAAAGGAGCTGAACAGTTTCAACTCTGCAAAAACAGAAGTTTTTTCAGAAACCAGAAACTTCACAAGAAGTTGTGTCTTCTCTTTCCAGTCACAGGGAGAGACACCCTTCCTCCCATCCTGGCTGGAATTCACAGTCCTTCCCTCAAACAGCAAGCAGCAGCTCAGCAGAGAGATAGATGCTCATTACAGCCATAATCTTGACCCAAAACACCAGATCTGAGCCAGCCCAAGCTTCCACCATGCTACAGCTTCAGCCAGCAGGGAAGAGGCAGAGACTGGAGACCACAACGCCAGACCTTCGATGCCATCACCATGTCCACCTGCACCTCCTCCTGCCCGCTGCCACTCCAGCCACCACCTCCGCACGCAGCCTGCAGCCCGCTCCCAGGAGAAGCACAAAAGCTGCTGGAGAAGTATTTCCCGAGCTAAGGAAAGCTGGATTAGCTGTCTGCGGTATTTACACCTGCACTGCTTCTGCAGGCTCGCCAGATAATTCTGTAAGGTGAAGCTCCATGATATCACTTTTTTTCTTTTTTTCTTTTTTTTTCAGAAAGAACAAACTATTTCCAGCTTTTTGCAGTTTTCTTACTTCTACTACTTGGACTTACTCCCTTTTCTCACGACCACTTTCACCATTTCCTTTTTGGTGACATGCCCAGTTGCAGCAGTGGTTTCTGCAATGCAGGTCTCTGTGCCTGACAATTAAAAACTATGCTGAGCTCGTAGAGAAATGCCTTGTGGAGAGCAAGTGCTACTGCTGCTGGCGGCAGAATTTATGAAACAGTTGACAGAACACCTCACATTGCATTATCAGTATCAGGAGCCGGTCCCACAATTTTATATATAGAAAAGCTTATGGTCACTGCAGAGCCAGCCCTCCCCCTTGTCCCCCAGTGCCTTGCACAAGAGAGCATTGTATCAAGATTTTGACGAACATTTGAATAACCTCAGCTCTTGGAGCACACAAAGAGGAACAAACCTATTCAAAGACAGTGTGGGAGGAAAGGCCTCATCTTATTTTTAGCAGAGGAGGTTTATAAATTGCTTGAGCTATTACTGCCAACTTCAACTTGCCCCATCGTTCCCATTGCTATCACAAATCACTAGAAATTCTCCATCAGAGGCCAAATCCTAAGAGACCAGTTCAAGTTTTGTGACCGATGCTCAGCACAGAAGCATCATACGTCCAGATAATGAGTTGGAAAGTGAAAAGCCTGGGTAAACCTGCGGCGAGGAGCTGCTGTAGCCCACGGTCAACGGCACAGGCAGCGGTGGCACGGGGCGCACGGGAAGCCCACGCTCCCCATGGCCACCAAAGCAGAAGGCAGAAAGGACACGGCTGCAGCGGCTATGGTGCTGCACAGCTGCTGTCACGAGCTGGCCCCTACCCCAGGGCAGGATCGAGCCACGAAATTCTGTGTTGAGATGAAAGCACAAGTAATTATTACAGCAAAAATGGAAGGAAAAGCACTGGATTATTTTAAAAGTAATGTCTACTATCAGGTCTATGCCACAGCCATTTTACAGCCCTAATTCATATCCAAACGTGTCTCACGCTGCATAAATATTCATTATCTGTCCTTCTTGGTCTAATTTTAGATAAATAAAGATCTCTGCAGCAAGACTCTATTTTGAATAATTTACTATTTCACCTACAAGCTCACCAAAGGAGTAAGTTCATGAAGACAGAAACAAGGAGAAGGAAAAGAGACTTATCCAGCAGGCCAGGCTTTTCAGGGCACCAAGCAAACACTCAACATTGGCCAACAAAGAAGTTCCAGGACTTCCATATAAAATCTTCTAGGAACAAACACTGCAGGATAAACATCTTGACACATTTTAAAGTCTCATTAATATCTTCTATAATACTGAGCAATTGCTACCCACACCCTAAATTAATTACACTTTACCAAATACGCACACAGAACCTTTGCAATGGACACAAAAATCTGCATTTACATTTTCGCAAGTTCCAGTACCTCTTCCTTCCCTATAGGCCTGTACTGGAGATTGAAGTAACAAATTAGGGTCACCTTTCCCTGTGTGTTGTCAGCAAATCAATTTGCGATGCCTTTCAGACAGAGTTCATACATAAATTAGGCAGTCTGCAATTGATTCACAGAAGAAACCCTAGAGCAGCAGAGTGAAACACCAATAAAATCTTACAATTAACTTGAGAAGTTGCCTTTTGTTCCATCCCAGTGGTCCTTTTATTCTTCAGATGCAGAAAACATATCATCATACAGATGCTCCCTTGTAATAGATCTATATGAATATTTAAAATCGGTTTTTGAAAACTAAAGCTAATTACATACGATGGAAAATACATACAGGAGAATTATATGCCACACAATGGCCAGATTAAATGCTTGTGTTTGAGCGACAAAGTATTTCATTTTGGAGGGAAGGGGAGGAGAAAGGGCAAAACAAAAGCACAGTGTACGCTCTGTCTACATATTCAGACAAACCAAAAAAGGAGAACATGATGTCTGGATATTTGAGAGTTCACTCATAACCCATCAAGAAGATGTTACACAAAAAGTTAGGTAGCAGCTTTACGGCTTAAAGCTATTCAGCCCAGCAGGGCTTGGAAACCTTACGGGTCAGATTTTTAGACTAAAAAAAAAAGAGAAAGAAAGAAAGAAAAAAATGTTTCTGCGGCTCAAGCGATGCTCCAACTTCCAAGCTGGAAGGTGGATTTCAGTTTCATCACTCGGCAGAACTTAAAGATGGACGTATTTTTCCAAAGCTGAAGATTAAAACGGACACTATGAACCTTAAAAGTATTAGCAAAGGTTCTCCTCAGCTGGTGTGGGAGGTCAGCTGGCTGGTGAGGTGGGTGAGGAGCTCCAGCCCCACCACAAAGCTTGAGAGAGGTAAGACCTGCACCATCCCCTGGCTTAGCGCTGGAGATAGCTCCAGCGCGGCTCAAACCAACCGCTACATCCAACCCGCTCGTCCGCCGCTCTGTCTGCCTGCGCGGTGCCTTCCCGGCGTTCCCCTGCTCTGCCACTTGTTCCTCCCTCCCCAGCATCTGCCAACACCACCACAAATCACACCGCTCACTGGTCGGGTTAAAACGAGCCTCCCCAGGCTCTGACGACTTGCTCTGCACTTTCTATAATTGTGCTCAAGCCTGTTCCAAACTCTCTTTAAAATGTGGTAACTCTATGACCCAGCAAACGCAGGAAGGATGCAGCCAGCCCCGGCACCCGTGCTGGCACCCCAGTGACTGGGAAGCCCAGCGGGACTGAGAAAGCCCCACCGTGCGCCCAACAGGCTGGACACGCCACTTCCCCCCAAGCTGCTTGTACCCAAACACTGGCAACAGCACGAGCCAGAACCTCTCCAAACACGCAGGAGCGGCGAGAACAACGTCACCTCGGGGATTGCAGGGGCGGCAGCCGGAGTTCCCGCGATGCAGACCCGCACAACGCAGCCGGGGCCGTGCTCACAACTCGACTCCGCAGCTGCCCCCGGCCCCTCGTGAGTGCCCGCGCCCCTCACGCAAGCACTGCCCGCTGACCGGCCGTGCTACCTGGCGAAGCAAACGCGTAGGAAGCAATTACAGAACCAGGGAAGCAAGCCAAGGCAGATGTTGAACTCGTGCCCCAGATAATCCCATGCAACACCTGTTCTGTGAGCGGTGTCGCAGCATAAGGCAGCGCTGCAACGTGCGCAGAGATTCGTTCCAGGGTAACATCTGTTTCTGTACTTAGTTGCTGGCTGGGCACGCAGCAAAACCTGCTCCTCCAATTATTTATTCGAAAGACGCAGCTGCAGCGGGGACAGACGGCAGCTCCGGGGTCTTGCAGCTCCCCTGCACTAAAAGCCACAGCGAAAGCTGGGCCTGCTATTCCATATGTATAGTAGCAGCTCTTGGCAGGGTTCAGTATTTCTCTTTTCCTGCGACATTCACTAAGTTAGCAGATATATTTACTTTATATAACTAAATTTATGACAGAAAGAAGCAGCTTTAATTCAAAATCAGGCTTTGGGACATGAAACGCATCTGATTTTCTCATGCATTATTGAGTCCTACGCCTACTAATAGGCCACTTCTCAAAAAAAAGATCATTACCAATGCAAATATCTAGGCATACTAAAGTTCATTACAGCCTAGAGTCTCAATTGCGCGGGCAGCCTGTGCTGCACCCCTGGATGCAGGCACACACTTCAGGGCAGATCAACCTTTCTTGGGGAGGAAGGCACAGGGAGGAGATTTCTCTGTGCTCAAGTCTGAAAAAGAAGCATTAGGATCACAAACAAAGAACAAAAAAACCAAAAAGTTAACCCTGAGAGGAAAACGCTGCTGCAGGCTGGAAAAGCCGCCAGGCCAACGAGCGACGGCAGCGAGCAGCTCCACAACACAGGTGCTCCGCGGCAGCTTCTCCTGCTAAAATATACATAAATGAAGAATAATAAAGCAGTATCGGTCTGAGATCAGCCCACGGTGCAGAAACGATGAGGAGCGTCCCACAGACAGAGGTGCTGGGCCAGTACGGGGATCCCAGCCGGGCTCAGCGCCTGTACGCACCTGCACCGGCCCGTCAAGCCCCACGGATGCGCTTTCGCTCGTGTTCATGGGTGGCCACGCAGAGACTTGTCACAGAGCTGCAATAATCAGTGGGATTTCTCTGTCTGCAGGTGACCCAAAACATGTAGTTTAGCCATTGCATGTTGGCAGGAAGCTTCCTAAATAAAAATCTATTTTTTTTTTCTTTTTAGAATTGATGTCAGAAAAAGGAGGAATGAGAACCTGGATATTTGTTGTAAAGCCTGAAGCAGAGAGAGACCCAACAGCTTTAGCACGAAGGGAAACCTGCTTCTGTTGCTGTAGCTGACCCATGATTACAGCCCGACTTGTACTCCATTTCTATAAATGTCACCAGGAAAGGAAAACCAGCCCCCACACGTACAAATTTAAGCGATTCCCCATGAAGGGCCACCCAGAGCAGAAGCCAGCAGCGCTGGGTTGTGCAATCCGCCAGCGCGCACGGTGCTGTAACCCTGCTCCTCCCGCGCAGGGCACTGCACCCAAAAGCCCCACAGCACGTTGCCCTCCCTCTCGCGGCGCTGCCGCGTGGCTCGCGAAGAGAAGGGCTCGGCCAGCTGCGGACGAGCCCCGTGCCGGGCACAGAGATGTCCCTCACCCCGTCAGCGAGGGGCAGCGACCGCAGCGCGAGGTCCCGCCGGCGCCTCTGGGCGCAGGCATGGGTGGTGGTGCGTCCTCTGCTCTTCCTCGTGTGGTTTGCAACGGGATCACAAAACCACATTTTCACTCGGGGAACACCTCATTCGCTATGGGCTGGGTTTACGAGCCTACCTTACTTAGCAGCTGACCAGCCCGGGCTATGTTCAAACAAACAAATAACTTACAGCAGCTTTCTTCCGCTGACCATGATACATCCCGAGTGCACTGAAATGAAAGGTGCCAAGCGTTTTGTTGTGCTATCTAATTGGCTTTAAAATACTCTCAAATTAGCAGGCAGAGCCAAGCGTAGCTTTTCACCCCGCTAGCAAAGTCTGTGCAATGGGGCCAAGAAATCAGTAGCTTGGAGAAGGTGAGGTACTGACAGGAGAATAAGGGGCAAGATTTTGGGTCTAGAAATACACTGCACTGTTTAGGCTCTCTTGAGCACAAACTGCATGATCCGTACAGTAAGCTTTAAAAAATCTTCACATTAAGTTTGGAAAAAAGGACAAACCTTTACACAAGCTAAATGCATTAGTCTTAGCACCACCATGTGCACAGTTAAACTTAAAAATTAAGCTGTAAATCAGCACACACTTAGAAATGTAGGTATCACCTACAAATCACATGCCAACCAAAGACCATTTCAGATAAAAGTGGTTCTGAAATCAGAGGTACACAGACTTGGGGTAAAATCCACCGAGGAAGATGACAATCCTTGATGCTTGCACTGACAACAGACACCGAGCTGCCTGAACTGTCAGCAGCTACGCTGCCGGAGGTGTCCTTCACAGGTGCCTAACTCACCTCCCGTTCAGCATCCTCGTCGCATTTTTACAGCCCTATAAATGGATGGATTCACGTTAGTTCCTTGAGGCAATGACACTCATACTGTAAAGCCAGGCTCCTGACGTGCTGTAAAAGACTATTTGACACCCCCTCAAATTGTAGCTGGAGGCGTTAACTTTACCCCACGATTACCATTACGGTGAACGCGGGGATCTCTGGGGCGAGCACAAAAAGCAGAGCCACCTCTCACGCCACCCCAGCCTGCTCACTTTCCCAGTTAACGTGCATCTTCCCACGAGAAACTGGACAGAGGCTCAGCTTGAAGACGCTCCGATCAAACAGTAAGAACTCACATGTGGGGGGAAAAAAAAAAAAAACAAAGAAAAACCAAGCCAGTTCACCTTCTCCCTCATTCTTGGTGTTTGGGCAACACTTCGGGACTGTATACATACCTAATCTACGTAGAGATACAAGGAGTAAGAATGGAGTAAAGTGAAACACCCTGAGGAACAGGTTAAAAGGTCATCACAAGGCTTAACACGCACAGAAATTACTGCTGTAATTGTGTCCCCTGCTCCCCCACTGCGTTACCTGCTCCGGGTCGGGAGCCCTCCGCCTCCATGTGCCCACGCTGCCCACCGGCTCCTCTTCCTCTCTCCCCCACTTACACAACCGTGCTCGAGTTGCACTCCAAATCTCTAGCCTTGTGAAGCAACAGTTTTCTGATAACAGTTCTCACGGTTTCATGTATTTTTGCTATTCTAATAAAGGAAGTACCTCAAAACAAAACTGAAGCTTTCTGAACTTTTTTTGTCTCATTTGCTACTGACCACACCGCTTCTTTGGCCAAGCAACAGATGTCACAATACTGTTCAGAAGCTGCTAAAACACTGCAAAATTGCCTTTTTTCTTGAAGAAAAACCCACAATACTTCTGTAGTTGCTGTTGGTATGGAGATAAGACAGACACCCCGTGGTTCGTACGGCTCCCAGAGGCTACAAGCAATGGCTCATTGAGCCGCCTGACAGCAGCGTGCTGACCACAACCCTTCAACTTCCACATAAAGAGCCCTGAGGAGGAAGCTGCTGTTTCACGTTGCTCTGGACAGAGGTAAAGCAGTCCTGTGCAAATATGAGGTTGGGAGAAAAAAGTGAATTTATTTTCAGAACAAACATTGTGCAGTTACTTCCATTATTCTGCTAGTTGTCAGTAAAAGAGAAACAGAGCATCAAAACAATGAAATGTCATCCAAAACCACGTTTTACACTGAGGCCCTAGGCATGTTTGAGGTGCTGTCAAAATAATAAATACTAACCCAAACCCGTTTTCCTAGTGACTCAGAAAACCTGCTACAGACCGATCCTTCTGTGCTGCTGCTCACAAGGGAGGTATGCAAGACCTATCTGACCAACAGACAAAAGCCTACAGCATTTTAATCATCTTTAAAAATGTGTTTTTACAGAAAAACAGACACCAAAAACGCTCTGTGTTTCTGCTCTGTGAGGCCATGAGTAGGACTAAGCACCTGAGGCAGTGCAAAGCTCCCGAGGAGCAGCAGCAAAGCGCTCATTCCCCAGTTTCTGGGGGCACAGTGCCCTTTCGCAGCAGCCCTTGCCCATGCAGTCTCATCAGAAGTTTATTCGTATGCACAAAGGCTAGTAAGTGTCTCTGCTCCCACTTCCGACCCACAGGCCTGCTACTCCACTAATGGATCCAGGATAAAGTGAATGCAGAACGGACGGCAGCACCTGCCCGCAACCCTTGCGCTACAGTGAGCGCTGGGTGACCGCTGCCCTGTGCCGAGACCCGTCACCAGCCCACGCTGCTGTCCTCTGCAGCCCGAGGTGCCACCAGCGCTGGCAGAGCTTCTGAAACCACAGCTGCCTCCGGCCACCTCTAAAAGGCACCCGGGGTATCTCCCATATAGCAACACCCCCTCCCAAGGGGTCCCGATCCCCTTCTTACATAAGAAAACTTGATGCTTTAAACCTTGTTAATTCAAAAAATTATTTATGTTCTCAATTGTGTATCAAAATACACTGACAAACGCAAAAAAGTCCATTTGTCTTCTGTAATTAATCTGACCCAAAGCTGCACATTCCAGACAGAAAGCTCAAGACTGCAGCCTTTAAGCATCAAGACAATTCTTCTTTCTTAACTTCTTCTGTCTAATGTCAGCTGGATCTAATTTTTTCTTCTGAATGAAAACATAAATTTCATTACTAGAATATTATTAAACTTTTCATTGCTTAACCTCTTTTGAACACTGATAATTCGCTCTCAAACCAGGGACAATTTCCATCTGGGCTTACGCTTGCCTGAACTTGCAAGTGGAAGAGCTCCCCGCACCCAGACGCACGGGGCGAGCGCGGGCGCCCGGTTTCTCCGAGCGTTCCTCGGCGTGCTGCCAGTCCTTGGCGGCCGCCCGCAACCCCAGCTCCTCCTCGCAGCAGGTCCCTGCCCAGCCTCCCCTGCCCTCACAGACGTGCTGCATGCAGCACACCGCGATGCCACGAGCAGCACGGGACACCCACCCCTCCCCAGCACGCCGACATTCACCTCTTGCTCTTGCAAAGCCAGGCTGACATCTATCCTCACGGCGCGGCTTCTGGCTAGTCCCAGCCTGTAGCAAACAACACATGCTGGTGGGTCATCACCGGCACCAAAGCGCTCAGCAGCTCCCTGTACATCACCTTTTTTCTACCCAAAAACGCAGCAGCAGCAGCTGAGCATCCCACATACCAATTACAACAGCCCTAGCCTCTTAACTGCAAGAACTTAACCAGTCGGTAATTAATCAGGAACAAAGCAGAGCAGTAAAACACAAGCTATATAGTGTTCTATAGCTATTAGGGTTGCGACTCCTGGTATCTGTGAGCAGCTCTCAGTGCCTCCACTAGAGTACAACCCAAAGTGCATGATTTATTATGCAAGTCAAGAAAGCTTGCCTTAAATAAGGGCTGTTGACTACATTGGCTTTCCTTTTTCTCCTTTAAGTGACATGACAAAATGTATGTCCTCAAATCTACACTTCTTCTCCACTAATCTGGAGGAGGAGGCAGCAACAGAAGTCAGGTGAGCCCAAAAGGCTGGGTAGGGATGAGAGAGCACGCATATTCGCAAGTCTGCCAGTTTGTTTCCTCATGCTGGAAGCCTGGCACCCGTCAGTCCGTTCATTTAAAACTCTTTAAACCTGGATTCTATCATCCATCCTTAAAAGAAGGAGAAAAAACACCCAGGAGTCTTTTGCTGCTTTACTAGGACTCTTGGGGCTGGTGGACAGGGGACGTCCTAGACTGGAGTGACACTGGAACGAGTCCCACAGCCAATACGGTATTTTTTTGTATTGCAATTTTGCAGAAGGAACAAGGCATTTGCAAATGCACAGATCACTGCTCTTCCTCCCTTCCAGCCCCCGCTACCTCTTGATTACTGTGACTTCTCCAAAACACTGCAGAGAAAAACTCCGAGGCAGCAGCCAGAGGGGTCCCCAGGGAACGGCAGGTTACAGAGGCTGGCAGGCAGCACCCAACGGGTTAAAGTGGAAGAAAAGCAAACAGCGTTATCCCCAGAGCTTCGAACCACGATGCAGAGCTGTGAGTGCTTCCCTTGAGAGCACACGCCTTTCTGAGCATGCACCTATTTCAGGAAGTTTAAAAAAGTTCCGGAGATAGGACTGCATTTGTAAGGACTGCATTTGTAAAGTCCAGCACACTGTTATGCACTTACAGTATTTCTCTGCAGCGTAAAGACAATAGGCTTGGCAAAATATGTATTTTTTTTCCCCAGATAAGGCAGAGTATGAGCAAAACTCAATCCTTCTTCCCTTATGTCCCCTCCAAGAATTTCTCAGGTGTTTGCTCTGTGATACATACCAGGATGGACATCTGCAGCCTCTTTAGCATGCCAGAGACGAGGCTTAAAACGTGAGAACACCACAAAACAACTCACTGTTCACGGTATATAAAAATTATTGATAGCACCTCATCAGCAGAAAAAAAAATAATATGCATCTCTACGCAGTGCTGTGGAGCCTTAAAGACATCTGAACTGTTACGGCCAGAAAACGTTCTCCTGTGAAATATCCATTCAAAAAAAGTAGTGAAAATCAGGTATAATATTCAGTCTTACACAGTGCACTTTAAATTTGTTCTATACCTATATGCTACTACCTACATACTAACATACTAGCATTCAAGATGATAAATTGCAAGAAAATTAAGGACTTCAAAAAATGTGTAGTAAATGGAATAACGGAAGAAAAGTTCATGCAATTTTTATTGGGTCCTGTAACCTTTAAAATCTCCAAACCCCTACTGATGCAGAGGACTAAGATTAAGATTGTCTTTATTTAAAAACCTCCCTGTAATGCAGTAAGTTCTCAGATAAACATGTATTTAGGTCATTGGCTTCCCCGCCCTCTCCAAAAAGTGTGCCACTTACCCAAAATACAGGAACGTCTCCTCGGTAGAGCTGCTGCATCTTTTGAGAAAATGTATAATTAGATCAGGCACCCAAGGACATATTATTTATTTTGTTCTGATGGCTTCTCTAAATATCTGTATCAGGATCTTCCTCTCTTCAGTGCCACACAAAGAGCAACCTTCAATACAGAAATAGGTTTTCTGGTCAACTGTGATATTTATCAAGAACTAATAATACAGCCGCTTCTGTAGCAAGATTCTTTTTGAAAACCTTAAGAAAAAAAAAGGTTACTCACTGGTGCTTAAAACAACATTTCTACGCCACAAATTCTGTTTGTGAAATCCCATTAAGTGCCAGAGACTTCACGGCTGTGCAAGTACCATGTTACACTGTTTTAGCAAAAGCAGAACGTCTCCTCGTGAACATGCAAGATAACTGCAGAGCCTGAAACTGTCTGAGTATTCAGAAAAAGAGTACACTTCACCTACTTTAGACCTTCCAAACATGTTGATTTGGATGTTACCTTGAACTTTTGACTATTTAATGTTTCCTGTTTCAACTTCAGCCCACTATATTACGCATCCATAAAAGACAAAACTGTGCCAAAAGACACAAATTGTCTGAAACGCATAAATCTATTAATGAAAGAGCGAGGAAGAGCAATAATAAGCACTGACAACTTAGCCAACCTATAGCAACCTATAGGAATTGCAACGTTTACGTTCATCTTTGTGTGACTGCAATCCTGCAACACTACTGGACCACTCAATCCAAGAAATTTAAAAAACAAAAATAAAAACAAAACGACTTGGCCTCGGGGGCTTACGAGGTTCTCCCTGTGCATCAGCTGATGCTGCAGCTTGTTACCTCCCTCCTGCCCACAGCTTCTGCTTCCAGCTCTGATGCAGAAGCAGCGCACCGCATGCATCCGTTCTGCTTCCAGGTTTTAAATATCGCTGAAGATCCCAATTTGATTTATTCAAAATGAGCACAATGAGCATTTGCATACACACGTGGCCAAATTTTAAGCGTCGGCCATTTTTGCAAGTGCTGCTGTTTTAAAAAGCTAGGTTTAAAACACCAGTGCACAACACAGGACTAAGGCCAAGTACGCACGATGCTAGTCAACCAAGGGGTAACCTCCAAAAGTTAAACACAAAAGCAGATTTAAGCAGCTAGTCCCCCTGGATGGCAGCACGGCCACCAAGTGCCGCCTGCAAGCTGGCCCATTGCCCACGGGGCCGCCAGATGTCACAGGGGACGAAGATGCTGAAAGCAGCCACCCCGAGGTGCCCTCTGGGGACTGCCACCCAGCTGGACACCGCTGAGCGAGCCTGCGTCCCCCTGCCCCAGTCGTGCACCCTTGGAGCCCCCCAGCTCCAAGTTTTCGGGCCACCTCACTGATGGTCCACATGAGCGCAGCCCGCGCCTCTTTGCTTGCAGGCTCACGCATCCTCGCGGCATTTTAGTAGTGCAGGAGCACAGCATAAGTATGTTAAATGTATGCAGAGCCTCCGCATCTACAGATTAGTTTCATCGCTGCCTACACGCTCAACAGTCACATTCACCGCTTCAGAAACATGAACACAAGAGTGAGCTTTTCTTGCCCCAAACAAGAGCAGAGAATTATAAATTAAATATCGCCACTATATTTAGAAAATAAGCTCTCGTTCCACTGCAGTTATAATTATGGAAGTGTCATAACAACTTGAGCTTCCTGGGATAAATAAGTATTATCTGCAGCGAAAACATTTAAACACGGCACATTCTCACCTACGTGAACAGCTCTGTCAAAAAGGTATAGGTCAAAAAAAACCCTTCCCGTGAAAATTCGGTGTAAGCACGCAGCAGCAGTCACAGCTCTCATCCCTGGGCTGTTCCTCCCCTACATCTCCAGCACTCCTCAATCCACCCATTTCCTAACTCCCCACCTTCTCCTATTCCTAGCCCCAGTGAATCCAGAGATTTGGGGTGGGGGTTGATTGTTTGCATTATGAAAAAAAAATAAATAAAAGTTTTTTCCATCAGAGATGAGCAGCACGAAGGCTGAGGATGCCAGATAGCCTTTGATCTGAGAGGTTTACACTCAACCTTTTATTTTCCTTCCTGGATATTTACATCCTGTTGGCTCAGAAAACTGCAAGATGCACATAATGCATCCTAAAGGGAGGCTCAGCTCCTTCTCCTGCACGTGCACCTGTGACACGCGGTGCTACATCTTTTCTTTAATCGTAGCTACAGCGAGAACCTTCTACAACGATGAATCTTCCATTAGCGCTCTCGGCATTTCAGCTTAGCTAAACCATGATTCCATGCAAAATTTATCGCTTCAGTATTTCTAAGATATTGGCTGAAAAAGAAAGGATTAGTATTTCAAATACACAAACAAAATTAATCCCAAAGAAATTAAACAGAATCTGAAATGTAACAGCTGCAAAATCTAGAGCACCAAGGATTTGAATTGCAATGTGCCTTACCTGAACTTGGTTATGACCACTGAAACAGCAGAATGTTTACGTGTCATTTCTAAAACGCACCCCTGGATCTCAGAGTACAGATTTATGGCTCATTTATGGCTGAAGTGAAAACTACTTGGAAAACAAGAAGTGTTTATATATAAATAACTCTCAAAGAGGCAGGAACAGTCATTTCTAAATTTTCAGGATTTTTACTTGTCTTTTTATGCTCCTATAATCTTTCATTCCTTTTAATCAGCACGAAATACGTTGTTTATCTGAAAGCAAGCACATTTTTATGTGGTGGTAAGGAGGCATCGCGCACACTCGATGCGCGGGGCACCAACGCGCCGGGGACAAGGCAGAGGAACGCGTTCCAAGCGAGGACAGACCCCTTGATCCAGGCGCTCCGTTGGGTTACGGGGAGGGCGGACGTGCGCGGCTACCTGCAGGAAGCCCTCTGGCGAGGCACTCTGCAGCCTGCCCGGGGTCACTGCGTGCCTGCAGCCTCCAGCAGCGTCCCCCGGGGCTCCAAGGGCCCGCCGCTGCAGCGGTGCTGCCCGCCGTCCCGCAGCCGGCACCACCCGAGCGCTCCCTCAGTGCGGCAGAAGAGCTCTGCAGCCCACGCGGAGCACGGACCGGAGAGCAAATAGAGCAGAGGATTTTAGCTGTGACCACATTTAATCTTCAGCTATTATTTTAATTGTGAATAACTCGATTAAAATGGCAGCTGGATAGACTTTTTTGAATTTATCCACTGGAATGCGCTTAGACATACCCAAAAGTAGGCACTGCCCGCATGCAGGAGGTACACTGACTTAATGGAAGACCATATCGTGTTTGAAAGGCAGAAATACACCGCATGCTTATGGCGATAGAAGTGGTAAGCCTGTAATACTTTTCTGTTCCATTCTTGTTAACCAGAGGATTACAATCCATTCACTTCACTGTGCTCTCCCAGCCACTTAAGCCAGCACAGCCAATACATATTTATTGAGATTCTTCAAGCAAACCCAGCAAAGCCCTTGAAATTTAAGCCCAAAGCACTAAAACCAGCTTTAAGTCTTCTTTGGGGCTGTTTAAGACGCATATTTTATATAGGCTCATCAGTAATATGATAATCTGGAATAATTATGAAGACCTAATAGCAAATTCATGGAGCGTTCTCAGATGTCCAAAAAGATCTGAAAATGTTCTGTTTTGATGTTAACTTGGGAACTGTTCTTTGAAAAAGTACAACTTCAAACACTCGAGTGAAGTCTAACACGTACCTCTAACGCACTTGTAGAGTGTCCTTAGAGCCCTAGGCGTTCCCATGCAGTACAAGCTAAGATTACAGCAATAATTAAGTAACTTTCTTTCAGAAGTGTGGCCGGAGATTCTTCTCTATCCCTTAACAACAGGGAACTACACGATACTGCAAATGGCAAAACTGGATAGGGCTCAACTGTATTGACTTTTGGCAAAAAAACAAAGCTTTTTATTTACTTACACATTACCTGTGGAACATCCAAGGCAGAATCTCTGCAGCTGCACGACATCCACAACTTATTTAGTCAAATCACAGTGTATCAAACCTGCGAACTTCGGATTCTCTAATTTCAAAGTATTAATCGTCAGTACGTGTTTTAAGCGACTGTTTACTTTGCAACTCAGGCAACTTAATCCTGGTTTTAGTATCACAGTAGTGACGAGAATATCTAGAATAACAGGTTTGAATGATGCAAATGATGTGCAGACAATACTTGTCCTATCTGTACATTCAGAAAAAACATCCCACTTTCTCAGGAAGGAAATGGCATATGGAGCTAACCTATTCAACTGACAGCTTTTTTCCACGTATAAACAAACAGAGGAAAGCCATCGCAGTCTTCAAATGTTAATAATGGGAGGAAAGGGGTAGAGGTCAGCTCTTTATTGCAAACTCCAAGTTCCACCTTAGGAAAAACAGATGTAATGGACCGAAATATATTTCCCCCAAATAACTTAATTCTAAGGCTGCAATTACAAAAACAAACAAACAAACAAACAAACAAAAAACTTAATATCTCTTTTCCGAGTAAACATTGTTCATTATCTTCTTGAATTCCTAGTTAACCTTGGGAAATGATTTTACACACTACAGTAGAGGTAGTACTTCCCAAATTATGTAGAGAGCTAAAAGTATTTCAGCAATCTCCCTCCAGTTCTGAAGTTTCTATGAGAAAAGTAGCTTTCCCATAGATAAATTCACAGTACCCAAACCTACCATTTAAAAGCAGTTCATATTCACCCCCAGACATCTTAAGAGTGAGCAAGACACCACATCAGGTCTTCAAATCAGGTATAAAGGGAATTGTGAAATGGTAAAAATCCTGTATTTTAGGTGTAAAGTATGGTACCTCTGTGCTTTGGAAAATTTCATCAGGAAACTTTTGCTTCCTTTAAGTATCTAAAAATTTATGGATTTAGGCTTTCAACCCTAAACAGTGCAGTAGTTTATGTAAAGCCAGGAGATAAATCCAAACTCCAGTCATCTAGACCAGCTGTACTGCCATTTGGAGACCTCCTGGTGTACTTCCCTACACCAACATTATGAGCCAGAATAAAATCAACTCTTAAAAAATAAAATACCCAAGTTGAAATACTTAAGTTTTAATTTATGATAGAGAAGCGTAACAGTATCTTCACACATCACTGCCTTCAGATCCATTGCCACAGCCAGCAACCTGAACACAACCAACCCGTCCAGCAGCATTTACGCCCCTGCCTCCCACACACACGCTGGCGGTGGGCTCTCATCTCTTCCCATTCCTTCTCCCTTGCCTGGTCAGCACGGATCGGCAATTAAAGCGCAGGAGCCAGAAACAGCACGAAAAGTTCCCCAACCTTCCCGCGAACCGCTGCTCATCGAGGAGCTGCCACCAGGTGCGGTTAAAGGAGGAAGAGGAGCGGGCGGTGACCCACGCCGCTGGCCCAAACCAAGCCGCAGGGGCTCAGCGTGGCACCGGTTGCCGCTGGCACGGCTGCGGGCAGAGCAGCACGGCCTGGCACAGCTTGGCAACTGCACCCGACTTTTAATCTGGAGTGGTAAGAGTGCTTTGAAATTTTACATTTTGCGTTTAGCAATTAAGCAGAAGCAAAGTAAAATAGGTGTTATTAAAATGCCATATGTAATATCATATGGTATTTTCTCAAATAGTTCAGTTTCTTAGCTGAAGAGGACGTGGAATGATAATTCAATGCAAAATATGCTCTGACTCAATAGCACACCGCTTTTGTAATTATCAAATTTACATCTTTTATTTTTAAAAAAAAAAGTTTTGTTCAATACTTTTAATAATTCAGTAACTTCCTGATAAAATAAAATACTAATTTCACAGTTTTTGTGTATAAAGAACTAGAGTGAAGCGATGCCCAGAGGAGTGGCAGAGGAGCTCGCTATTAAGAATATGTTTTTCAGTTAAGAAAATGAATGGATGCGTGGATACTTCCTCCAAAGGCTTAAAATAAGAACAAAAAACTGTAACTTAAACTTCCCTTCCAGAATCAGTGTTCTGCTGGTTTTTTTGTTTGTTTGTTTTTTTACCCATATGTACACACACTGAGATGGGGCCACACAAACAACTTGCACTTAATAGCTTTATAAATGTAATTAATGCTGCATTTCTTCTATGTTTTTGGGCTTACTCCCCTTTGTTTTGATTGAGCCAAGAGTGCCGAACCCCAAGTACCTTTACAAAAGCATTACAGAATGAGCCACTACAATTTGTTTTCAGCGACAAGAAACTTTGAAACAAGGATGTGACAGCACTGCAACAGACACTAATAATAATCCTTGGCTGCAACAAAATTTGAGCTCTCTCCTTTTCCCAGAAGGGGCCCTTATTTTCCTCGGTTGCCATGGAGATTTTCCAGCATAGCTGCTATGGGTTCTGCAGCTTCCCCTCGGCCATCGCGCCAACGGCAGGCTCCCGGGGGCAGCTCCCCCGCCCTCCCGGCTGCCCACGCTGCCGGAGCACACGGGCACCACGAGCGCTGTCAGGAGCGAGGCGGCAGAGGAATTACTTGCAGCACAGATTAATGAAAGGTTTCTCCATGTAGCAACATCTTTGTTAACCTCTACACAGACAAAACTAAGCCACAATCTCTTATTCTTTGGTTTCCTACCTGAAAGGGAAGGGTTGCCCCACTTTCTATTGCTCTGTGCAACTTGGATATGCTAAAATATTTACCGGAGCACATTTGCAATTTATCCCAGTGATAAAGCTGCTGCTGAACGGGGACAAGAGGCATTTACTCATGTCGCGTCAGCTTCCAGGCCAGGCTCGCCCAAGCAGCGGGTGCCCTCCTTGCAGGAGAGGCGAGGTGCTGGACCACGCCGTCACCGAGAGGTCTCACGTGGGACCCCGCGCCTCGACTCACGAATTCAGGCTGACAAAGCCACCGGGTCCTATCACCCACGGTGCTCTACTCTGAAGAAGTAAAGCCTGATGAAAGCCGGCTGCTGCATTTGTCTTCGCTTCTGAGAAAGAGGGGCTGGTGCTCTTGAAGCACGCTTTACCCCCTGTGGAAGAGGAGCAGACCGCAATCTGATTTACTGCCAGGTTTACACGCTCTTAAATGGGAACGCAAGGCAAAGGCAGCAAACTGCAGGTTTCCACAGATGACACCGTTGTACCCCCTCCGCAACATGCCAAACCCCTGGGCTCGACTCACTGCGACGAATACAAGGCCTGCAGTTTCCTGAAGTGCCTGTTCCAGGGGAGAGGACTCTGATCTCCGAGGGACAGCGGACAATGATTCTGCAACAGCTTCCGACAGCAATTCCCCACCTGAAGGAATCCTTGCCTCCCCCCAGTGCCCCTTCGGGGGCCCCCAGCTCCCTGCGGTCGTGCCCCGAACACCCCATCGCTGCGTGCTCCCGCGGGGACGACCCCGGCCGAGGGCATGGGAACATCGGCTGGAGCGCGCCGCGGCCAGGACAGCGCGGGTCAGCTCTCAGACGGCCAAGTCCAAGGTGGAAATGCAACAAAAACTCATCTACGCCCCAGGGCCATGCCTCCTCAACAGGCAGGATTTTATTAAGGGAGGGAAAATTACAGTGATAACTTCTCCAATATCTCCTGATGCCAAACTTTCAAATTTCTAAGTATATCCTGGCACATGAGTCAAAATAATAACAATAATAATAATTAACTAAAGAAAAGCCCCCAACAAGCTGTGCTTTCATTTTGTTCTCTTCCTTTCATAATAATGAGAAGCCATATGACACCAGCAGAGTCATTTGGAGAATATCTAATGATTTTAAACCTGATTATATATTCCTAATGAACTGTTTTGCATGTGCAGCTCCTTGCAGCAACACGTCCCTTGCATCAATCTGTCACACAACAGCAAAATGACTGTTAAAGTAAATACCCTTTGGATACGAACGTGATGGGGCTCAGCAGAGACTGAAATTCAAAACCAACCAAGAAACCTGCTTCACTTCCCCTTACTGCTCATACGTAAAAGAAAAATAAGAGGTCAAACCAATTTAGTTGAAGCATTTCAGTGACAGTGCACAAGGCACAGAAGACAGGAACTGACCGTCTGCTGGAGGAATATTCCCTTTCCACCCAAAAAAGAAATCTGCTGGTAGTACCTGCCGGGGCAGACACACATCTGACTTTCCCAGGCACAGGGTATAACATGGCATTGAAAAAATATATATATACTAGAGAAGCTAAAGGAAAAGGATTCGCCAGCATGGAAACAAAACTGCGACTGCTGAACCAGCCCGAAGGCACAGCTCCCAGGCTGCGCACCTCCCGCCAGAGCCCACACCAGTCTCTGTGTCTGAAAAGTAACCTGCAAGCCAAACCGACAGCAAACATATGCTCAAACACTGCCAATCCCGTTGGTAAAGCCCAATTAGTTATTTTGTAATATCTGAAATACTTTTGTGCACAGACCAAGTTAGAGTAAATGCCCGTATCAACAAACATCACGTGCACTTTACAGCTGCTTTTCTGGAGGAAACAGCCATTGCATGAGCTTCATTGTGAATTACCATCTGAAAGGTAGATATTCCCTAGTTTCAATACTTTCTGATCCCACAGCCTAAAAGCAAGCAAAAATGAAAAGTTCGCCTTAACCAGACCTGTAAGGAATGCATGGTAACAGCTTTGTTTGTTTTCCCATGTAATGTATCTTATTTTGCATCACAGGAGAAGGCCAGGCAAGGCGGCTGCAACAAGCAGGTTCTCGGGATCTGCACAAGCGTGCAGCCCAACAGTGCCGAAATTCCCACCACAGATACCAGTCCGTAGGGACTGCAGCACTAAGAGATGGAAACACGGTGGTGACTGCTTCTGGTTAGATGATGCTAGATTTTGCCTGGGCTGTTATTCTGAACAAGCAAGCAAGTCTTGTAATTCCAAATAAGCACACAAAAAGGGTTGTAGCTCAAGGAAGACAACGCAGCTATGTGCACTCATTTCTTTTGATTATTCTCATTTTATACCTTTGAAATAAAAATACAGCCAAACAGACATCCTGGCAGGTCGTTACGGAAGCGGTAAGGACAAAAGATGTTTTTATCACAGAAGACTGCTGTGACCTGTTCCGTGCACTGACCTGGTCACTCCTCCCGGCAGCAGACCACGCAGCCCCTGGTAAGGGAAATACCTTTCCTCCTCCCCTGCCAACGATCCCGGCAGTTCTCTGATGCGAGGGAAGCATGGACGTACAGAACAGGAAACATTAGCACAGGTCAGTCCCACCACATGCTCCTCAGGCCACCACCACCACCACAGCTTTTAGGGCCAGTAACACGATTCTGACAGGCACGGTCCAAGCCAACGACAGAGGGAGAAGGAAGGAGGTCAACACAACCCTTCCCTCGTGTCTGCGCATGCTCCCAGCCACCGACTTCCTCCTCTGGAGGCTCCCCTCCAGGCTCACGTCAACGCCACCACCTCCAGCAAGCACCAACTTCTCGCCTCCAGTTAACAGGACTGCCCAGGGACTGGCAGAATTGCACAGAGACGTGTAAAGCAGGCAGTTCTCGGGTAAAACACTTGACCCCACCCAGTCAAGTTTTTAAAGTCAAAACATATTAAAGCAATTCCATAGGTTGCTGGAAATCGCCAAGAAGGATTCAGTTTGCTTGGACTTCTGGTTGCCATCCAGCTCCCTAGGAAACCAAGCGGACTGCTGGAAGGCAGAGCCGCCTCTCCGGGTGCGGTACTTCGCGTCCTGCCCAACATTGCAGTTCGCAGGGAACAGAGGTCATCAGATGAGATACTCAGCTGCTCACAGCGAGCAATGGTTCATTATTTTAACTCAGAAACTCAGACCTGTTTAATACCTCTCTAGTCATCTCGAAAAAGTTCACACTTTGCAAAAGCAGCATTATAGCTTTGTGATGGGAATGAGCATTCACCAGAGTAAGTCAAAGAGCTCAGAGAACTACATTTTCCCTCTATGTAAAAAAAGAAGGAACAGAACTCGTGTCTACTCAGAGCAGCACGGCGCTCTGGGATGAGAGTTGCTGCATTTTCCCACCAGCGCCTGGAACAGACAAAAGTGGAAGATGATGACGAGATGAACAACTACAAATACCTGAAGCAGTCTGGATCTATAGAGTTGCTTGCCCTCAGTGCAATTACCAAATAGTGTATTCAGTTTCACTGACGTGACAGTGTGAAACATGAGTTCACTTAGAGCTCAATGAACTTCAAGAAGCTCTTGTTTTGCACAATTCATGAGACTTCTTCCTTCCTTTTGCTACAGTCCCATTTTTTTCCTGGCCCTTAGTGCGATGAACCACCACTTCACCAGTTTCAAATAGGGTTTGAAGAGACTGGGTTAAAGCATCAGAAAAATGCATTTGCAACACACGTAAACAGGAGAATGAAAAACTTGCACTGGGTGGGAGCAGATGGATGCCAGCTGGTTTCCGAGATACAGCCATAACTGTGCATAGCTACGCGAGATCAGGAAGACACACCGAAGGAAAAGTTCGGCACAGAACACAGGGCAGCCCTGTTCCCAGTCGGAAGGCTCCTTTGGGACCTAGCAGGTACGAACACAACTTTGCATCAGAGGCTTGAAGCCAGTGTTCAAATCATGGTGGGAGAAAAATGACGGAATGTGCAAGAGCTCCCCACTGCAGCGTTAGCAGACGAGGCCAAAGGGCTACACTTTGCCCTGACTTATTCATGAATAAAGTCATCGTAAGTCCTTCTGCATTTAATTAGCAGATAATTTTGAGCAGTAAATTTCAAGCAATGAAGTAAGGTTGATAGCATCACTCAAGATAGAAGGAAGAGGAACTGGCAGAGGCATGGTAACCGGGGAAAATACGGTGAGAAATAAATCAAGAGATGATGAGATGTCTTCTCCAGAGCAGAAGCGGAGGCTGGCAGTCAGGACGGCAAACCTTCCTGGAACATCTGACTGCAACCCGCGGCGGTACGAAGCCCCGATGCTCCCCAGCCCAGTCGCGAGCAGACCTCGCTTTGTGCGCTTACATTGGCCGTTTGTCCTATGTACCATTAATATACAACCCCCTTCTTTTGCTCAGCTATTGACAACATTAATTAACAACTAAGTGTGCAAACATATGCTAACTCAGTGGTATCATTCAACAGAAACAGTCTGGCAAGAGGCAATGCCTGATGGAAAATCCATCTATTGATCTTCCTATGGGTTGCCTGATCATGCTGGAATTTTGCTGTCATCACTCCTGCTGTCTACAAATAAACAACCCAAATGATAGCTGCTTTGCAGTGACAGCTGGTGTCAACAACAGCATGCATTTAATGTCCTTTATTCTGCAGAACAAACTGATATTTTATTATTTAATGTGTTTTAAAATCACCACTGGAATTCCTGAGGGCGTTACTGTTGATACAAATACATATATTTTAAATCCCTGACAAGGCACTGAACATCCATTGTGGGTGAGCATTCAGATTCTTATAAATTCTTTTCAAGAACTGATATTAAAAAGAACTGTTACATCAACGCATTTACTAAGGAATTGAAGAAAAAACCTGTACCTGATTAATAGTACAATAACAGTAGTAATATAGAAACATACTCTTGGGAAATATTTATGACAAGCGAATGCTTCTCAAAGTATTTACAGATTTTGTTATAGCTCACAAAAACATAATCTTGTAAGTATTTCTAAAAACACTTATTTCTCTTCCTTACTCTGCAAGTTGGATTTTGCATAAAGGAATGTTTGTCTTTAAGGAAAGGGATTAAAAAAAAAAAAAATGCACTGTTTTCCCACCAATCCTTGACAGCTTTCTCTAAAAGACAACACATGCAGAAAATACAGACAAGGGTCTGATTTGGAACCTTCTTGGAGTGAAATGCATAACAACAAGTTCTAGATTTGACCATTATGTTTAGAGATGCTGGGCTATTTCATCCAAAAATATTTTTGGTAGAAAATACCCGTTGGTCAAATCTGGGTTGTTACCATGGGAATAGCTCTTTGGACTGAAACTGTATCCTGGACCTACGATCAAAGAGAATTATATTTCTATTTTGGAAATAAAGAAGTATGTTAATTTAAAAAAAGAATCCGGCATTTGTACAGGACACGCAGTTCCCAGCTCTGTTTTCACACACACGGGAGCAGATGACAGCAAGAGCAGCGCCTGTAACCCGCACGGGGGAACGGGCTGGTGGGCACACGCGCTGCCCTCGCTCCCCATGGCTCCGGGCACCGGCAGCACCCACCGAAATAACAGCATAGGGAAGTTCCTCCCATTGCAAATCCCATTGTTTTCTAAAGGGCAAAACGATTTTTTTTTTTTTTTAATAATAATAAAAAAAATTCTGCCCCAGTGTTTATTATGGCATCCTCTGAAAAAAGAAAGCTGGCAAGAGCCGCGCGCCCGCCTGAGCCATCTGCTGCTGCTGCTGGAGAACCTGTCCTCCAGTTATTCACGTACGCCGCGTTTAGTTCACTTATTCCACACGTCACGCTGAGGGTAAAACACAAGTGGGGTGAGTCTGCGGGGAGCACAACGGGCTGGCAAAATGCTCGCATCGCACCGTAGGAGCCCTCGGCACCCGGGGCTGAGGCGGCCGCTGCCCGCCCGGGGCTCGAGCCAGCACCTGCGGCGGGGCTGGGGTCCTGCTCCAAGCCAGCCCCCGCGCGGCTGCCCCCAGGGCAGGAATCGCATCTTACAGGAATCATTTGTTACTCCAAAATCCACCCTCACCCCTTGCTTTCGCTTCCCTGCAGAACAACAAATACCTGCACACAGACACCACAGCCCTCAGGGCCCATTTTGGAAGATGCTTTTACTTTTAATGTGGAAAAGAATGTGAAGCTTTCACTGGAAGTCTGATTTTATAGGTATCGAGCCAGGTTTTTATGGATCAGAATAGTGTGCTCCCATTACTGCTTCTGACATTAAAAAAAAAAAAAAAAAAAAGAAANNNAAAAAAAAAGAGAGAGAGAGACCGCCAGTATGACAGCTAATTAAACAGCAGCTTTTTAATAAGACAACTATAAAACTTGCAGATGAGCTGAGATTCCCCTAGGCTACAGAAACATAAACACCTAATTTTAGTTTGTCAGATACAGAAAGCCCCCAGAATTACTTAAATGATACTTTTAGCTTCAGAGAATATAAAACACTGCAGTGGTCAACCTTCCTCCCGTTTGATAACCCATTCTGATGAAACAAGTTTAAAACAGCAACTCAGAAATCTTCAGCAGGAAAGCAGAATAATTTACACATGCACAGGTACTAATATTTTACTTTTTGCATCTTTATCTTAGATTTTGAGTACTGTTACAGCACTGTAACAAATCGTTTCCTCTAAACCCAGGAATTTTTCAAAGCAGCGAATATCTGAAAGAACTTCCCAGTTCCCTGCGTTTGCTGGCCCAGGGAACAACGTTATCGATGTCTTTTGCCGCTCCCATCCTGAACCCCAGTCACCCAGAGCACAAATGCACACCCGTACTTCTAAGCCCAAGCCGTAGTACCAGCTTCGTAAAGATGAATCACATACATTTCAACGTAAAAAATACAGGTGCAACAGATTAAGGAAGGAGATCCTCCAAAGTATATTTCCAACTCTTTTCAGCCAAGTAATCTATACTTCTATACTTTGCGGTTCTGTAACCCCC
>VXAA01003686.1:843483-862188 GCA_013399115.1 Anseranas semipalmata | reverse complement strand
CTTTTTTTTTTTTTAAATAGACCTGGAAAGATTATTTCAGGTCATTTAAGCAGTCAATGGGCAGCCTATTAAAAGTAGTTTTGATTTACTTTTAGTCTTTCCGCCTGCATTAAACACACTGCTCCTGCTATCCTGCAGCAAGACCTGCACGTGCCGTGCCCCTCTCACAGGAGCCGGCTGCTCCCTCGGGGCCTCCCCGCACCCCCGGTGCGCGCTCCTCCATCACAGCAGGTTGCAGCATTTGGGCAAATTTACCCCAACGTGGGGAAACAGGAGGCACGCACCATCTCCTGTATTTCCCTTCTGTAGTCCCAGAGAGCGCACACACCTATGAATACAGGCACATTTGTTAAATTACATGATACAAAACGATCATTTTTATTTTCCTTTTAATTACCTGTTTTGCAGTCGATGCAGAACTGCTGGAGAGCAAACGCCGCTGCCCCACGGGATCCATTTTTTCAGATCACCTGAATGCTGCTGCCTGCCAAACTCTTCTTTCAGAATATATCAGCCAAAGAAAGGGTGAGCTTTTTTATAGACTAACTTCAGTGTGCTTGTGTAGTCCCAGCCTGGCGATGGAAACCTTGATTTCTGAATATTTTGCTTGCGGCTTTAGCATGTGATAACTGCTCATCCCATGGATTCAATGGAATAACCCGAGACGCTCTGGCCATGCTAAGACATTAACATTTTCCCCCTGTGACTGGAAAGGAAACGTTCAGGCTGATGGATGACTGGCTGAAGCCACAACAAGCTCCAGTCCCCTCTTTTTCCAGCAGAGCAGCCTACTGAGAGCCTGGCCACAGAGCACGTATTTCTACACCGGGAAACAGTGAAGAAAATCTACCTGCGATACAGGTAAATGAAATACCCAGTAGACACCCTATTTACGAACACAGGGGAAGGAGGCAAGGGGATGCTGCAGGACAAGGGTTCCCAACTCATCCTCCCTCCAGGCACCTACAGCGTGCTCCCCAGTGCCATGGGGACACCCAGCTTGGAGAAGCGGGACACAGCTTCTTTACGTCTGGTTAACTGGCTTTAATTCACTGCTCACATTGCTTGTGTGACCCCCACTTCCTTCCCCCCCCCTACACCCCCGAAAAAGTGGGTTGGGGTTCCTGCGATCCACTTGCATGAGATCAAACTAAAATCCTATCTCCAGCTGCTCTATTTTTTTCATACGTGCAGAGAAACATCTCATGAGGAGGAAAGAGGATGGAAATTTCATTTTGAGAAAGACAGATAAACAAACCTGAAACCCTTTGGAAAAAGTAAGCCAGGCTTTTATCTCCAAGTCAGGGTGTTTTAACCATAACTCCATTTTCAGAGTCCAAAAACTCAAGAGGGCTGTCTTTTTTACAGGTATTTGAAAGAACCAGAAGCCACACTCAGTAAGATGGCAACACTCATTCGATGTACAAAAGCAAGGAAATAGCTTTCTGGGAAGCCCCACGGACTGATGATCTACCTGCCACTCGCTTTGGGCAGGGTGGTGGGAGGAGGAGAGGCAAGCTGCCAGCCACACGCCGTGCAGGACCAGGCGTTTCACCTAACAACAACGACAACAACAAGGTCTTTTTTCTTCTTTAGACAGCACGATTAGCAAGTGCCAGTTGTGGAAAACTCAGAAAGGCAGCAGATAAAGTAGAGTTAATGAAGTATCGACGTGCTGAAGAACTTGGGGCCTCATTAGCCAGAGGACCTTGTTCCATCGCGAGAGCAGGACAAGCAGATCTTGCTCCCACGGCTGAGCCGGCAGCACGCCCGGCAGGACAGCTCTGCCCTGGGGTGCTCAGGATCGGCCCCCGGCCCCGGGGGGCTCTGCAGGACAGCGCAAGAGAGCAAACCACAGACACCGACCTCACCGGGACGCCGGGGATGTCCTGACAGCCTCCCGCTTTCCCACAGGAGGCCTTCACGGCCACACAGACGTACCGAACCTCTGCGTGCCCACGATGGACATACCGGCTTGTCCCTGTTTCACACACTTTTCAACAGCAAATAAATGAAGCTGTACACACAGCATGCTGCAGTGATGGAGAGAAATCAAACCAGGCTACATTTACAAGCAGCTCTGCAGTTTGTGTCTGAAGCATATCCCTTCCTTTCCCATCACATCAGACATTAGCTACAGAAACCTGCCCTGTGGCACACATATTTTGTGCCTACAATCTTATTCTCCAGCTGAAGTCATTAATGTACAATTTAGTGCAAGTTAGCTGTCTCATAAAACATATCTTAGCCTTATCAGAAGTAGCAACGGAGCAATTCTCAAAAGAAATCGTACACTAAATTCTTCTCCCTTTATTCTCAAATGCACCACACACATTTCCTCAAAGGCCACCAAAGAACCATAGTCATATAGCTGAAAGAAAAACAAAAAAAGAAACAGGAAAAAAAAAGACAAATATAATGAGATTGTAACTCATTTCCAGGCTCCAACTGATTTTGCCCCCATTTCCCTTTTTTTTTTCTCTGTATCATAGGACTAATCTATGTAAAAAATAAAAAAAAAAAAAAAAAAAGAGATCACTGGATAGCAGAGAGCCACAAGGCTAATTATCAACAAAAGTGATGGTAATTAAACTTAGGTCAATTTCTGAATACTTCCTGTACTCACCTCGTCATTTCTACTCTGCAAAAAGTATTTCAACAGCAAAACCCAATAACATACACAATCAAAACACACTGGCTTCCATGAGACCTTTTGTCCACAGGTCCAGTAAATAATATAAGGGAAATATATAATAAAATAATAATATAAATTATTATTATAAATTATATAATATATATACAATTTATTTATATTGTATATAAATTATAAATTATTATAAGTGAAAATAATATAAGGGAAAGAGAAAGAAAATTTGTGGGAGGAGAGCAAACAAAGTTATAAACATCCTGTGAAACTCAACTCCACCATGTCTGAAGAAAAGGTTTCCAGCCATCACCAAAACTGCTATGAAATCTTTAAAACTGCATGGAAAAAGTGCAAGAAGCAGTAAAACAAACTCCTTGCTTTTCTGGATCTCGTGGATGCTCGGTCATCCCTTGTCTACCCAGGTCAGTGAAAGAAAATGCACACATATAGCCACAGTAAGAAATACGTGGACAGAAAGCTATCTTATAAGAAGTGGAATGAAGTATCAGGAATTACGACAGGTCAGAGCACAATGGGCAGTGAAATGCTATTTCCCGGTCAGGTCAACCTCTCAAAGCCCTTCAGATCAACCCGGAAGTTTTGCTGCCCAGAATGGATTCAACAGCAAAACAGGGGCTGGCACCGGTGACACAGTTATGAACACAGCGGGGCTGAAGGAAAGAGGAAAAAAAAAAGAAACCCTTTGACAAAGCTACGCAAAATCCTGAGATATGTCACAAAACTCCCATTTTAGGAAAAATCTTTAGTGTTTTCATTGATTGACATCCAATAAACTTTTTTTCTCTTACACACACAGAGGTACAAACAGAGCTTTGGTTCTTCCAGGGAACCAACTAAAGGCACTAACTAAAAATAAAAACCGATCAGCTTAAGCATCTTCCTTAAAAAAATATATTCTTATTTCACAGCATGCTAATTAATATAACAGAACCAATGTTTTCATATCAAGATTAAGAACAGTTCATTTTCAGCATTTTTGTCAACAGCAGATCAATTTAAGATGCAATTACCTCCAATGCAATTATCTGGCAATTTGCTCACTAAATGACTTTCAAATATGCGTTACTGAGATAAGGCAATGCCTTCTTTAAAGTGACTTTGAGCTGGTGAATGACGAACCTGCAGGGAATATTTTCTAAACGACGTACATCTTGATTCTTCAATCATAAAGCAAAACTCTTGCTTCAGGAGTAACGTATAGGCACAAAAACAAAATCAACAGCTTAGTGGATTTTTTTTCCCTATTTCACAAACAACAATCACTGGGAATAAAATTGTGATAGAGAATGCATCCAAAGGATCTTCCTCAAAAAATATAAAACTGAAGTTCTCGACTTCATCGTATATCTAACCACAGGACACAGGTGACAAACCACTAGCAGGTGAATCACTTATTTCTGCCCTTTACTTTTTCAGCTCTAACTACGTACTGTTTTTCACAGCAGTGTTTCACAAGCAGCTGCACTGGCATCTAGACAACATAAATGAAAGAAAAGCCATTCCTCAATGATCTGGAAAAATGATAGATAGGGAGGTGACAACATCTGCAGATTTAAAGTTACTTGGTTTGGTCAAACTTTACATTTCCCAAACAGAACTGAGGAAAGATATGACACAACACAATCATGCTCAATGCAAGCTGGTAAAGCATGGAAAAATGCTACCTGTAGACCCAGACAGTCATCTCTGAACTCACCAGACAGAAAAGATCTTGAGGAGATCTTGCTACCCCTGAAAAGGGCAGCAGAGAAGTCAAATGTCAGGAGAAAGCCTGGAAGAACTGGAGCTTTGAGCAGCTTCTGTACCTCTCCAAAGCAGCAGCCTTTGGCTCAGCTCTGGGGACCAAATCACAGCACCCAGGGACGCCCATCAGTAACGGTCCCACCTGAAACGAGAACAATTCTGCCAAATTACCTGTGCGAGCACTGGTGGAAGCATGAGTGCCCCAGGCAGTTGCTGCCCCACGCTGCCTAGACTGGAGAGGGATTTCCCACTGAAACACAGAGGTTTGGTGCTGTTTTAAACAGTGTACTACAACCGTAGGGGTCACTTGCCCTGGCTCAGAGCTACGGCTCCTGGCCACTAAGTCTGTCTCCCAACTAACCACCATTGACAATGAAGCACTTGCCTGCACAAAATAGGCCAAAGGAGCTCCTCTAGTGGCTCACTCATCATAGCTTTTCTCAACCAGCACAATTCCCCCAGCAGAATATAATACTGAACTTATCTGCATATCTGTGTAGCTGCCCAACCTTCTCCTTCTACTAATATCTAAATCCAAATAAATTGTGTTGATACTTGAAGCTTTCAGAGATTCCTCCTTCTAATCTGCAGAGGGAAACCCTTCGCTGCTTCAGCTGAAAGAACTGAAGAAAATCATTAATGATCCATGACTTTTAACAGTCTGTGACTTCTAATTAGTGCATCCTCATTCAGATATGCAAAATGCATTTCTAAAACCACAAAAGTAGACGTACCATAAGACTAACTGTACCAGCTTGACCAAAACTGACTACTTATTTTTCAACACAGAAAATTCAAAACAGAGCAAAATGGTGTGTAATCTGTGACATATGTATCTTACTTCGTTTGCAAACCGTTCCCAGTTTAGCTGGGTAGGAACAGCACTATTTTTTATATAAATACTACCAAGACGGGATGGCTCAAGAAGATGAGCTCTTTCCAGAGGACAGGAGGTGGTAAGTGACCAGTATTTAAACACATTATCTTTTAATCACTGAAATGCGGATTTACTTCTTAGTTTCTTTAAAAATTGTAAACTATAGACTGCAATGATGCTTTTACCAACAATTTTACTTCAAGAAGTCAAGTATACTGACCAGATTTACATTACAGGAAAAACAACTCTTTCCAGGTGTAAACAGAGCTCTCACTTGGCTCCACAGTCTGCCAGAAGCACTAATATTTTGAGTATTAAATAAACATAAAATTTTGCTTTCCTCTGAATCAACAAAGTAGGTTTTGATTTCCAGTAGTACACCAGCTAACACCATGGCTAAAAATAGAAGCATAACAGTAGAGACGCTTTATGAAAATTAATTTAAAATATAATTTAATCAATGACTACAGACAGAGGATGTTTTAAAGCTATGCATTCCCACAGAACAGCACAAACATCAGCAGAGATAAGCTACGCTATTCTGTCAGTACAAACTCTGAACATAAATGATAAAGATTTTCTTGGACTGATCATAATTATTAATAATAATGAACAGGTTAATCAAATTGATAATAAAAGCTTTCAGGATCTCCAGTGTTTTGGAATAACACTGTATGTACCTGAGTGCAGCTGGAGTTGCACATAGATGTGAATTCCCTTTAATAAGGCATTCAGAACATTATTTTTTTTTGCCTCCCCCCCCTTAATTCACAAATAAGGAGAGCAAGTTGCTTAATAAGCTTCCTGGCAAGGATTTTAGCTGGGCATCAATGCTGAGTGAGACAGGATAGCTTAGGCTGAGTAGGCCCTTTGGGGTCACCCAGCCCAGCCTCCTGCAGAGGGCAAGGCCGAGCTCCAGGCTGGTGGGACAGGTGCCCATAGTGCTGGCTCTTCAAGCATGGGATGCTGCAGCCTCACAGGGCCACTGCTCCAGCACTGCACACCACTCTCATGAGGAATTTTCTTCCCACCATACAACCAGTGGCAATTTTTCTTGCTGCAACCTGTGCCCACTGCCTCCTGTTCCTGTGCTGGGCAGCTCAGGGAAGAGCCTGGCTTGGTCTTCTCCACTACTGCCCTTCAGGCAGCTGAAGGCTGCAGTTCAGGCCTACCCTACAGACATCTCCTCTCCAGCCTTCACAGAGGCTGTGCTTTACTCCACATCCTCATGGCCTTGCACTTGGCTTTGGCCGACACCAGGAGGCTCCCTGAGCTTTTCCATGTTCCCTGCACAGCAGCCCTGCCCTCCCAAACCCAGGCCACCTGCCAGCCTGCTGAGCATGCACTTCATCCCATCATGCAGGTCACCGCCAGAGATGTTACATGTGAATATATGGCTGAATATCATCCAGCAGAAAATTATGTATATAGAACTTTGCTCTCCTGTTTGTTCAGATTAAATGAGGAACAGCTGCTGTGTAAACGTGACCTCAGAGTTTGCTCTCTGCTAGAGCATGGTAGCAGTCATTTCATTCTGATCCCATGTGGCCACAGTGATAAGATGCTATCACACAAAAGCATGAATGATCTCCTGGAAGGCCCGTCCTCCTTCAGACGTGCAGAGCATGCCAAGTTTCACTACTTACCTTCTGTGGGTTTCAACAGATGTTAACTTATTTGGTAGTTTTCTTCATGACAGAATAAATAATTTTTAAGGGTCCTGGCCAACATAAACAGGAAAAAAGCTCTGCGTTCAAAGGTCAGGCTGTGTATGCCTTCTACGTTTTTGATGTACAAAGGATGTTTGTGAGGATGTTTTGTATGTATACAGAATACAAAATAAGGAGGACATTTAACTAACATCCAACTCGTCTACTGCATCCTAAAGAAACAACAAAAATTGCTTCTTGATGCATATAAAATGCTTTAAGAGCTGCAGTTATTTCAGCAGACTTCAATTGCTAGTGTTTTGACCGTTTGCCATAAGCACTCAAGAGAGACAAACTCACAAACGTCACTACATCTCAATTCAGCAGGAACGCAAACAGCTCAATTCAGATGTTCACCGACGGGTATGCAACTGCATTTATTTCCATCATGCTGGTTACTCTCCCTGCATTTCTGGATGTGTTGGCTCATCACCACCACCCAAAAAAGGAAAAAAAAGATTGAAATGGGTTTACATGTGCCCCCAAAGGCTTCTCTTAAGCATTCTTTTCCACCTGAAACAAATTAATTGCATCTACTGAAAAGACTGCAAGTTCTGAAAGAAACATTACAAGTGTTTTTAAAATTGACCACAGGAAAGTCAAGGCTGGCAGAGAGCTCTGGAGATCAGCTGCTCCAATCGTCTGTTGAAAGCAGGGCCTTAGACCAGGTTTTCCAGGGGCCTGTCAAGCTAGAGTCATGAGTATTTCTTACATTTATTTAGAATAGTAATTATGACAATGACTTTTACCCTGTACTCATTCAGGAACTTCCTTGTGCGCACGAGGGAGCAACACCAGCGTTGAAGCACTCACTGCGCACCCAGCTCTGGATAACCGCGCAGATAAGCTCCTGACGATACCAGAGGGGTGACACTACACCAGACCAGGCCCAGACCAAGCCCTCAGCAGTTACACAGCTGTCAGCAGGGCCTGTCCTCCGCACACCTTCCCCTCGCCTTCAAAACACAGCTGCTCTGCCTGAAGAGCAATGAAAACTGCTTAGTGGGACATTTATAAGGCTGTCCTATAGGTCTGTGTATTGTCCAGGCACTTTTCTACACCGTTTGTCCTGAAGGAGCACATGAGGACACTAGGGTACGTCTATTCATCTGGATTTCCAGTCCTGTGGCACATTGTTGGACAGGGCAGGGACCCAGGGATGTAGCACCACTAAAGCACCACACAGTATCTGGGGCCATACTCAGCTGCAAACAGCGGTGGCTGATGTTCCTTCACTAAGCCCATTTCATCTAACCCCCCTGGAGCCAAAGCAAGAAGGTACCATCCTAATTCCAAAGAGAATCACAATTTGCACTGAAGTTTTACATAACTCCATTCGGTTATTTCTCTAACATCTGTGCCTAAATGAAACGATGAAACATAGTAGATGCAGTACACGTGGCTTGCAATGTCATTTAAAATGCACAACTGGTACAGTTTTCACCATAAATGCATAAGCTGGCCCTAAGTCCATCACCTTAACATCCTAAAATTTCACAAGAAATCACCCTGCAGCATGTTTCTTGGTCCCATATGACCACAGTCGCAAAGCAGTCGTTTATTACAAACCATTCACAGCACAACAGAGCACAGCAGTTTCACAAGTCGGTTTTTACCATCTTTATAGGTCAGTCAAATGTCTTACCCTAGGTAAGTCGAGTCAACGAAACACAAGAAAAAAGAAATGAAAGGATTTTTCACCTTTACTTGGCAGCTATCATTTGTTCTTTTAAAATACAGCTTTCCTACAGCCTAACCCATGTTTGCAGAAAGTAGAAACCCCAGGAGCCTCAGGCCCACTTTAGCGAGCTGCTTCTCCTCAGAAACCTGCCACTGTGGGTCTAAAGAAAGACTCAGCCACCAGAAATTGGCTGCCACCATAAAACACAGTGAGAGCAGAAGGAGCCATACCTGCCCTTAGGAGACACTTCGCCTTATGATGTCTTTCACTACTGCTTCCCCATATATCAGCCTTCACACACTCAGTCACTTTAATTGACCAGTTATATCAGAAAATAACACTGAGACTTTATTGTTTTGACTGTAGAGCAACAGATGGGGAACAGGTTTGGGAAATAACGGTGGAAGAAAAACAAACAAACAAAAAATATATAAGCCACAAATTGAACCATTCAACCATTAGGGAGGAAAATCCTGTGAGCTGAAGTGGTCTGGTCACCAGGATTATTCAGTCCTCGCCACACAACTGTGGCCTCCATCAGCACCGCCTCTGCCCTGTCCGGCCAGCCTCAGCTGGCATTTGCCACCCAGCTACGGGATCATCCCTGCTGTGTGCAATCAACAGGCACTTACACCAGGCTTTTAACACCGTCCATCAGACTTTCATGCTAGCATTCCAACCTTCCAAAAGCTAAACTCAAACAAAAGAAAAAGTCTCCTCAAACTGCTGAGCACAGTCCTCTACTCTTCTGCCAGATCCTGAGAAAGTTCTGTGAACTCCTCATGAATAACTCCTCCGTACCAACGAACACTGCTGTATTCATTTAGAAAACAAAAACTGTATTATAAGAAAATATGCTGCTCACAATTCTGTTGTAATATCCTCAAACAACAGTGTAATGTCAAAAATGGCATTTTGCTTTCTCTGACTTGAACAGTGAAATTTCTGGCTGCCTATAAACAAGCAGAATTTTCAGATTTTCTTCTACAGTAGAAGACCCACTTTTTATTACAAAATAAGATGTCTAAATCACTTTTAATGACTTTGTTCTATTTTTCCATTTTAATTACTGTGTCTCAAAACTCCTTGTACAATTAGAGAATTTGTACAATTGCATACATTGTACAAACACACAGAGAACTTCTGCCTGCAGCAAACCGCCACTCTGTTATGAAATGTCACAATGTTCATTTCGAGCTGTCTAAACTCATGAACATGAAAAGAAACCTTAGCATCTCTGCCACTGCAGTTTTGGCTTCTTCCAAAACAAAATAAATGAATCTAAGAGAAACTTTTCCAGTCTCTGCGTTCGTGCATTCTTGCTTCTGGCTGCCTTCCTGCCACCCCTCCGCTGCTCCATCAGCTTTGCTGGGACATCAAATGCACACCTGAGGCTGTGTTATCCATGCTACTCCTTGGACTTCTTCAGGTTTCTGCACCGATCATCTGATTTAATTCCACAGCACGTGACCACACGCAAACAAACCGCTGCAATATTCATTAAAAATATGGCTATTACCCTGTTGATGGCCCTATTCCTTCTGTTCTTTAGTAGGTATTGTGGAGGAAGCACAGTGAGTACATGAGTGCAGTGTAGAACAAGATAGTCATCTTTAGGAAAGGTTTTTCTTAATTTCCTCAATATTTACACTGTATTCAGATCACCTATTTAAAAGAAAATTGGTGTAATATACACTACATTTATAAGCCAGGTAACAAGTTCCATTTTAATATATCATTTTCATGGCATTTTGGAGTTTTCTGCAATAGATGTATTTCTTAAAAAAAAAAAAAAAGATAAAGGTATTTACATGATTTCTTTTTCCTCCAACTTAGTGACGTTGCAAAAATAAAGCTTTGGCTATTTAAATATATGATTCATATAAGATACTTAACGGAAGGTCAATGCTTACATTTTGGACTGCAGTCTCCGAGACCAAACATGTAGAACAGCAGTGCTTTAAAACTTGCACTATAACGGGAAATTAAGGTTCCAAAAATAGTAATAGAAAAAAAGGAAGGTAAAACTCATTTTCATCCTTAACTTCAACACGAAACCTCAGCATTGCATGAATATGGATTTTGCATTTTATATATATAATCACAAGTTTGTAAGGTGCCTTGGGACCTTTGAAGAAGGCACAGAATAAATGAAAATCATTTTAATTAAAAGCAAATTAAAGGGCCTCCTAATCCAAGCAGCAGTAGCAAATCCATGGAGACTTTTTAGAATATGGATCCTTGAAATTACATTGCTTATAACCCTCCCTAATTCCAGTTTCCTTCCCTCACTTCCCCCCAAAGGAGGCTCTGAATCTGTAGGAGATCAGGTTTGTTATGAAAATTCTGCTCTAGTTTCTAAAAAAAGATTTTGCTCTAGTTTCTGAGTGGCCAGAAGCATCAGCATCCACATGGAGCAAATAAAAACAAAGAAATGAAAAAGGGAATGTTTTTCTCACTACAGGGAAAAAAAGATAAGATCCTGTTTTATGCTTTTAAAAAGTCATTTCAACACTGATTAAAAAAGATGGAGTTCCCTTCCTTGAGAGGAGGCTTTTTAAATACAGCTCAAAACCAAACCAAACGACATGCTAAAATGCTATCACAGAAATGGCTTCATACAAGAAATCTTACAAGTTAGAAGAACGTTTAGAAGTAAAATAGACATTGTGATTATCATCTTTTTCTTTGCTGTTCTTATAGCAGGAAGACATTACCCATGAAGTAAGTCTCACAGGTCTCTCACCACCTGTCCCTGGTTCACCATTACTTGTTCCGATAAATAAAAGAAGGAATTTACAAACACTACTAAAAACGAATGGAAATCTAAAATCAGTAATATTATCTTCATTTCTATCTGAAAGGCATTTTTACATATATTTACCTCATTAAGCTGTTGAATGCCTCCATTAAGAGAAAAAAATAAATCCCAACCTTGATGACAAAAATCCAAAACAACTGAACAAGAGGAACAAAAAAAGAAAGTGGGCAAAATGCCTAGAGAAACGCTGCTTTGATTCTGACACATGGGAATAAATGGAAAAAAATATTCAGCTAACTCTTTTAATCAAAACATCTCCCATCTCTTGTGCAAATTTCAACAGCTGAGAAAGCATCCTACTCAATCTCCCCAAACTGGTGTCAGCATGTTTTATGTAAATACTAGTTAACAAGGGATGCATGTTTGCAGCAAACATTTTAGGGTTCTACTTTGTAAGTTCTGGATTTACCCCCTGTATTGGAGGAAATGCTGAAGAACATAATAGGAGATATACACAGAGTACACAGGAGATTCACCGTTTTTAAAATAGACAAGAAGATGTATTTATCATTGAAGAATTTTAAGTAGTTATTTAACAAATGAACAGAAGAAAGATTTGATGACTAAGCTCTGCATCAATATGCAGCAATATATGTCTTGAACACAACTTTATTCTGCAACGTCCAGAAATAATGCTAGGGTTTGATAAGAGACTCTGTCTGAAATGATTACTGAGACCAAGATAATTCCCCCTTGGGCAATCAGAGAAGAGTCAAATGAAGTACAAACTGACAAACTAAGCTGTACAAGAGTACACTCTCAAACAGGGAAATCAATGGGAGGCAACAAATTGAAGTCATAGCCTGGGGTTATCAGGCAACTCCAACTCCTACTGCAAGGGCAGTATTGGCTATGGCACTTCATAGCACTGCCAGGGAAAGGGCAGCTCCTTCACAGCCATCCACGCTTCTATGGAAAGACAGCTCTCCGAAGCAAATTTCATACCAATTCAGTAGTAAGAAGGCTATCATCATACCATTCAGTTTCTTTACTTTCATCTTTGTGTGGCATTTTTGAGACACGATCACCAGTTGTGTTGTGGCCACCTTATGGCCACAGGGAATCTTCTTTCCAAAGTTATGCTGAAAGGAAGCACAGCTCACAGCATTGGGAAAACAAGCGCACAGCATGTGTATGAATGCAAAAAGCAATAAAAACAACATCCAAGATCAAATGTAAAAAAGGAGGCTTGAAACGTACTGGGAAATAAGACAGTGCTTTTGAACATCACACTGGGGTTCAGAAAATATGGATTAATTTTCTGGGTTCACCAGCTCCTTTTTTTATTTTTACTTTATAGATCTACTAAACCACCAACTAATTCAGAGCATGGCTACACACACAAGCTTTAGTTTGGACAAAAAACTAGTCTGAGAACCGCTTCAGACGCTCCACACCACACCACCACTTGCCTTGGCACAACTGTTTGCTATAAACCAGCCTAAGAAACTATCCAGGTTAAAAATAAATAAAATACTAAAGCAAGATCCTTCCGTAAGGAAACATTTCCCTGATCTGATTTACAGCCCACAAATAATAACATTATACATCATCAGTAAATGGCAGCTCAGAGGCATGAATAAGCAACTAAGGACAGGCAGAAACCTATTAACAAACTTTTGCTGGAAGATGACATTTGTAGAACCTCAACAGCCTTCATTCAAAATGACAAAACAAGAATACCGCTAGTTCATTTATTTCAGCCTTTGTTTGTCTTCTCTATTTAGTTTATAACTTTTCCTGTCCAAAAACTCCTTCATATAATGGCTTCCTGGAGGCAAAAGCAAAGACAAACAGACCAGAGAGAACGACCCATCTGAGCGAAGCAAATCCTCAGCTGAGCCATGGAAACATAGGCTCTGCTTGCAGGTCCTGTAGTCACCTCCACAAAATGCTTAAGTTGTGAACCATTTTCACAGACTGCAGAAGAGTTATTTTCAGTTGTAGAAACCACCACGCAAACAGAGACCTTAGCCCCCTTCCCATCCTGGAGAAGGACGTCACCAGCTCTGCTGCAATGGGTGCTCCTGGAAGCAGAGTGCACGCTGCCAGATCCCTGATAAGAGTTAACAAGTTACTTCCTTCCATTCCTTCGTCCACAACCCATTTAATTCAATTCTACTTCACAAACTTGACAGATTGCATTCCATCAACTAGAGTGCCTCAGAAAAACTATTCCAAATACAATGGCACAAGTCAGCAGATGGTAATTTCTGTTTTTATTCTTCTCTGAAATTTAGCAGCTTGAAAGAAAGCTCAAAAGAACTTCCAGATAAGTATAATAGTACAACAGAAACAGTAAGCAACGCTCCTGTTTCTGAGGTATTAAGTTTTATCATAACAGGATTCTCACAATCACATACCTCAATAGCAGGGAACATTTAAATATCACCTTAATCTTCATTTTAGCACAGCCTTGCATTAGACCTAGCAATTCCACAATCAGTAACTAAGATTCAAATAATTATGTGCCGACAGCTGAACTGTAATCTAATGCTGCAGTATAGGAGATGTGACTGTCCCCTTCTTAACAATTGACAATATTCATTATAACTGTGCTTTGACAGTAAGTTAAGCTATAGTCTTTTTTTCAGTGGAGTTTAAGAACAAATGTGATGAAAAACTGTTTCTCCGTCTTAGGGCAGAAGAAACTTCCAACTTCAAATACTGAAGTCCTGGAGAGGACCCTTCCTTGGAGGCTGTCTGTAGATGCGCAGAAAAGAGGACAGCATCCACCACAGAGACTTGCAGTAACGCTTTATAGAGCAGAAGATGGTTTCAGGCTTGTTTTCTATCACACTGAGGGGATAAATAAAAGCTATTGCCCTCAGGGAGCATTTCATGTTTGCATTTATACAGAGTTTCCTTGATTTAAATAAACTGGATATGTCCTACAGAGACTTGACCTTTCTGCTTGGATGCTGCCATCCTAAGACCGTCTTGCAGAAACTCAGAACTACTATTTCCTTAACATGGGAGATGAAAAACACGAACCGGTATAAATTTGAGTTATTTCAGCTATTCTTCCATACAACTATCCAAAGAGAAATGGTAAACTTTGTTCCTCCTTAAGTCAGTATTACTACTGGCTCCAGAAGCACGTCAGATGTTCATGTCTGAAGCTTGGATAAACAATCAGAAATCCAGATGCAAAACAAAAACTACCGGTGGGAGAACAAAATGAAAACAGATAAAACTCCTTTCAACAATACAAGATTTCACATGGAGCCTCATTATCTTCTTATGTTTGTAAGAAGAGGATGGATTTGTACAACTTCAAGCTGAAACAGATAATGTATACACATCTATTTTCTGGGATCTCCAGGAGTAGCTCAAGGCTGAGAACAAGCATGGGTACTGTGATTCCTCCAGAGTCCCATAACTTCCAATGTGTACATTGCACACATTTTTTCAGAGTGAAGTCTACATATGACAGGGTTGTTTTTGTTGTGTTTTCTGTTTGTTTGTTTGTTAAGTCAAGAGGTCTCATAATTGCATGACTACAAAGCTTTCATGAAAGCCTGTGAATACACTAAATGCATCAGATGACAACATTTCCACATTTATCATATTCTTGGAGGGTGGGGGTGCAAGGTGAAAGACTAAAAGACTGCATGAGATCTTCTGCTGCCCTACTCTCTTCCAGTCCTTAAATAGTGGACAGTTATGCCCAAACACTGGCAGAGGTAATCTGTTTTTCCATGAAGAAAACATCTTCTGCAACTTGATTGCCTTCAAAAGGCTCAAACAACAGAGCTTCTCTCTCAGATGAGCCTTTCACTCTGATATTGGTGGTCACATAGGCTTGCAAGGATGAATTCAACTATAAACACTAGAGACCTAGAAATCAATTATCAACTTAGAAAGGCCTTTTCCACTCACTTGCTCTCCTCTCTCACTTGCTCCGAGGTTGAAGTGACAGGAGGAACCAAGACGGTGATGGGACCTGGCAGGCAGGCCCACAAACCAGCCACAGTCACGTGAATTGCTCCAGAGACTGAGGGGCCACACTGATACGTGGCCATGACCGCTCTGGGGACGCAACAGAGAATCACTGTGCAGTCTCCCGGGTCATGCATTCCTCTGTTACATCCCTCTGGGGAGCGTAAGGCGTCCCCACCACTACTGCGATTCCCAGGGAGATCTGTTTCAGAGGGCACAGAAATAGACGAGGTCTGGGTTTAACCTCTTACTGTTCTCATCCTTCAACCCAAAATCAGGGCTCTCAGGATGCTGAGGCCTGCGCGTATGCACTTGGAGCTACAGTCAGTTCAGCAGCTTCTCACCAGCTGAACCACAGCAGCGGAAAAAAGAAAAGCACTCAGAACCACACCCCAGGGACTTCAAAAATGAAATGATGGCACAAATGCTGGAAGCTGAGGACAATTACCAAGTCACACTCCTCTAATCATTACAATTCTTTTTAAATCTTTTTGAGACAATATGCAAAACATCTGAGTCACTTTTACCAATGGCAGTAAATACATCTGTGTGTTTAATGAAGGCATAGCAGTGGTGAGATTTCTCTCTCTTCATTCCTCCTGCATTTACTGTGAAGGCCAGGAGCTTTCTGTAGCTCTTCTTCTGCAAAGCCAACGTTTGCCAACAAGATTTCTTCAGTTATGTGGCAAATTACGTACATGATCACACAAAAGGATTTTGTCATTTGCTATGTGACAACTATCCTTGTTCCTCTAACACACAAGCTACATAAATATCTCTTTGTTACCACAAATGATCACTTTATGCTTTAGTCAAAAATTTAGGAAAGCTCCTGCACAACCTGTCCCCACCAGGCTGCCGCAGAGCCGGCACTCACTCAGCTCCCAGAATTACACAGCAGAGATCCCAAAGGGAACAGCCCAGCATGCCACAGCATTAACTTAGATACCCACTGCTGCCAGTTCGTTAACACCACACAATAACATACTCAGTATGTCCACAATATCATATGCTTTGTTCACAATATCACTAAGCGTTTTATTTCAAGGTTAGCAGAAGTATTGCTGAAATAAAGTCTGCACAGACCACGTTGGTTAGTGGCTTGTCTTTGTGCACAACCAGCCACTGAATTAACTCATCAAGAACACGCAGCAAGTTTGTTCCATTATGTAGAAACATTGCAAAAGGAAAAAGAAAATGCAGATTTTTTTCTTCTTGAAATGCTGACAGTAAACACGTTATTGAAAACATCAGTGGAGAGAAGGTATCCCCCAACAGCTGAACTGAAATGGAGTACTGCTCAGACACAGCCCGCCACGCACAATAACAGCTGCTCAATGTTCCCAAGAAGAAAGTTGTTCCTTCTGTTGTCAAAACAGCCCCAGAAACACCCCAATTCTAACAAATTGAATGCAGACAGCATCCAACTGGACATCTGTGCTGCACTGGGCTCGGGTATCTGTCATTGGGGCACAGAGAGGGACCCGAACCCCACCTAAGGCCAGCTCTGCAAAGCCAAGGCGAGGCCCCTGCCCTGCATCCATCCACCGTGCACGTGGGAGCAAGGTGTCCTTTGCATCACATCACCTCAAATTTGACTTTTCTGGCTAGTTTATTTAGTGTTCCAGCTAGATGGAAGAAACACAATTTGTCTCAGTAACAAAGAGGGGGGACTCTGTATCAGGGATTGCAGTGATAGGACAAGGAGTAATGGCTTTAAACTAAAAGAGGGTAGGTTTAGATTAGATATAAGGAAAAAATTCCTCTCTATGAGGGCAGTGAGGCCCTGGCCCAGGCTGCCCAGGGAAGCTGTGGCTGCCCCATCCCTGGCAGTGCCCGAGGCCAGGCTGGATGGGGCCCTGGGCAGCCTGGGCTGGTGGGAGGGGGCCCTGCCCATGGCAGGGTGGCACCGGGTGGTCTGCAAGGTCCCTGCCAACCCGAACCTGTCTGTGATTCTACAAAAGCATTAAGCACTAGCCCTGAGTCCTTCATAGGACTTCAGAAAGAGCATGCAGCACAGAAGTAGGATTTATTTTTTTTAAAGGGACTAAATATCTCAGTACCATCCTGTAAGAAAATTTAAGCACTGCGAGAAAGGGACTGCCTGGGAGGGGGAAAGAATGCAGGAGGGTGTTAGAAGACAAGCATGGGCACTGTAGCAAGGCCTTTTGCCTTGCTTTTTCTTTTCCCATTTTCTTTGGCTGTTCCAGAGCCTTCATCTCCATGTGGGGACCTGAGCAGTCCATCCTGGAACAGCAATGGCAAGTTAGCAGGAAACAGAGCTTTAAAATACAGTTTTAAATATATGGAATAATTCCTCATATTATTATTCAAGGATGGAAGGAGAAACAGTCCGGATTCAAGTCCCTGGACCAGAAGGTGACCACATAGTTCTAGCTCCCTCTATGATCCAAAACTATGAAGGTTCCTCATTCATTTAGATGCAAGTGGAAGATTTGAAACAGTTTTTGAAAGACTTTATCTTACCTGGCCTAAACTCATGGGCTGACACTCAGGACACTCTCAAAACAGGCTATCATCTGACACCATACTCAGAGGCTCCCCTCCTGCAATGCCACTTATTTGCAGAATTAATTTTCCTTTTTTAGTTTCTGCTTTACCTTCTGGCAGGACATTAAATCTACATTAGTTGGTTTGATCTGTGTTAGGAATTAATGTTTGCTGAACTTTTCAGATACAATGGCACACCACCAGCAGACCAGCTACTTTGGCAGTCAAATTATAACCTCATCTTAACTTAAAAACTAAAAAGGTGAGGGATAAGGGAAGCAGATACATTTCTAAATTAAGGAAAGCTAGCTGTCTGTTTGGAATTTTCCGTTATTGCCCATGATATCAGGTCAGAAATATTAAAAGCTATTTCAAAATAAAATACGGTAGTAGAGTCCCAGAGGACTAATACCAATATCCTTTCTCCATTGTCCTGACTTTGTTTGCTTAGAAACAAAGAACAAAATGATTCTGGTGTTCAAGAAACTTTATAAACAAGCAGTGCCTCATGTGCCCATTCTTATAGGACATGAGACATGACAGCATAGCCGCATTCAATACCTGCCTGTGTGCCTTGGAAAAAAAAAGAGATGACAACAACAGCTGCCTCACAATCCAGAAGCAACACAGGCTGGGGGGATTCGATTCAGAAAAATCTCATGTTTTGGCACCCTGCAGCTCTAAGGAATTGCTGCCATAAACGTCATCTTTGCTCAATCATTTAACTTGGTCATAATTAAATAGCCAAAAAAA
>VXAA01003686.1:831389-843463 GCA_013399115.1 Anseranas semipalmata | reverse complement strand
AAAAAAAAAAAAAAGCATAGGATACTGTCCCAACAATCAGCAACCAATTATTTATTATCCTGGTACATCATCTTGAATTTGATTATGTATTTACCATGAACTAATTACGAAATGATCATAAGGACACAGTATTTCACAAATTCGTATTACCAAACAGCGTGTGTTGCAATTAAAACAGTTTTAGTATTTAAAAATTGATCAAAGAATAGATATGTGATGCAAGCATTTGTATGTTTCCAGGGAGACCTTAGAGCTTGAAAACCATACAGGAAAAAGAACCTGTTGGTTTTAAAATGTTTTCAAAGGAGTTCTTAAACATAGAGTTAAAGATTTACAGAAATGCCTTTGTGGTGTCTGAGTTTTGTTTCCTTTCCGAAAATTGAGAGAATCTATGTAATACTTTTGAAATGTGTTAGCTACTGTCCAACTGCTGCAAATCCGTGAGCAGCGAATGCCAACATGCCATCCATTCTTAAAAAACGCAGTACTTCCTGCAATACGTACATCCTGCAACATTTCTAACTATTGATTTTAGACACTGAAACTAGCCAGAAAAGTTCCCCTTTCCTTCTGCTTGTGATCACGACAATATTTTGAAACTGCATTTATATTCCTTAGATAGAATTCATCAATACACATATAAAATCAATACAATATTAAAAAAATAGACAAGTACTATGAGGAATTTGTATAGAAAGCATTATGTCCTCCTGACCTAATGAGTCTTTAAATAAATAAATAAATAAATAGGTAAATATTAAAAAAGAAACAAAAACTGACTTGTGAGGAAGGTTATACATAAAGTATAGCCATAAAGCCCGGGTACTGAAGAGCTGCTATAACCTGCCTGTCGCACAGGAGAGAGAGCAGGGACTTCCCTTCCCTGCCTTGCTGCTGGCAGGATGAAACAAATTGTTGCTGAACGCAGTCGTTTTTCTCCAGCTTTGTTCTGTCCCAGAGGAAAATTCTGGTTTCTATGCTCAGATAAAGATTGCTGTCAGCCCCTTGAATCAGCCGGCGTGAATAGCTCCAGTGTTAGGCGCTGCGTGACGGGGAAGCTCCAGGGCCAGCATGGTGCACGAAACAACGGGGTTTTGTGGTTCTTCACATTGGGGTTGAGCACCAGCCTACCACACAGCAACAGATGTGCTTTTATCACCTCTGCTTAAAAATACTCAAATAAATACAATAGCTTTGTTTTGTTTTTAAATCAGCTTTTTTTTGCTTCATTCTTGCATTGGCTTGACTTCCTAAGCAACCTGCAATTGCAACCGTCACAGCCGTGGAGCGTCCCAAAATGAAATGCAATCAGGAAATGTGCTTACCTATGTGAAAGCTGCAACATGGCCAGATTCAACTCAATTAAAAAAAAAAAAAAAAAAAAAAAAAAGATGGCAGATTTCTTTGGATTCAGATTTTTCAACTCAATACTTAAACAGGAAAGGCCATTACTAATCACTTTTGCTGCAACTTTTTTTTTTTCAGCTATTTTTATTGAAACCGTTAGTCTGACACTGGTCTAGCAGTGAGGTCTTATAAACTTCTGGAGGAGGAAGAAGCAATTCCACAGGGCCTGTGCAGAAAAATATTAGAATGCTAATCACTGTCCTAAGGCTGGGGGAAAAATAATAATAAATAATAATAATAATAATAAAACGTACCACAATTTGAGTTTCTTTTAGCTGTAAGAAAAATGTATAGACAGAAATAAATACACACACACACACACACACACATATATATATATATATATAAACGCACATTACCCAACATTCAGACTTGACCAGTGAATCTCCCCATGCTCCCTCCATTAGTCAGGGAGAGGGACAAGGCAGGGACAAGTGGCTGGAGATGCCAAGTGCCCTCAGCACAGGGCAGGAGCCCACCATATGTGCCCAAAGCACCCTGCAGAAGAGTCTCTCTGAAGACTAAAGGGAGAGCTTAAGGATGCCAGCTTGCTAGCTGATGGGTATGATGCTGGGTGACACACATACCAGAGTTTATAAACTGGAAAATACAAGCTTTTAAAATTCCAGTAATACTAAAATAGCTATATATCTAGATTCCCGGAGGCTTTAATTATGCAGCATTCACAAATAGTTTGCCTTTGAAAACACATGAATACATGAAATTAATCTTGGGAAAGGCACAGTATTGAACAGGACATTTAAGGCTGATGAGCGTCACAGACACAACACTTAGAAAATTTACCCAGCCACCAAGTTTCCATCCTGATTACGGCAAAAGCAGTACCCTAGGAACACAGCAGTGCGAACACACATTTCTTACATACATAACTGAGAGCTCTGTGCATACAAACACAAAGCGAACATCTGGAGGAGAGCACAGCGCCTGCACCTGCTGTGCCAGAAGCCAGTGGCACCGCTCCCTTGTGACCCAGCAGCAGCTGGACCTGGTCCCAAACAGAAAATGACACACGTTCACACCCAGGCACTGTGCAATAGGAGGGCTGCTCTGAAGGAGCAAATTTCATTTTCCTTGTTACGAGAATAGTCTAACTACCGGGAGGAAGGCAGAATATCCTCGCTCCAGCTTCAGCTCCAACTCCATGGGTGTGAAACCCTTTGATTCAGCACCTATTCGCCACCAAATTTGTCCACTATTTGAGAGCACACGAACCTAATCATTAAGGCAAGACGCATCATAACATAGACTTATCATTCTTTGCAGGACAAGCCTTTTAGTTTTTTTTTCCATGTTTTTAAGAACAAAATACACTAAGAACATTGTTCATAAATTTACTTTTATAAAAGGAATATTTTCAAAGTGATCCTGCCAGAAAATTTCCTAACATATCTATTATCACATGATGCCAGTCTGCCTGCCCCCTGTGTTTGAATTACCAGCCTCTATTTCTTGGCCGTATTAAAACACACCTCCAGAGAGCAGCAAGTGAGGCTATGCTATTTTCTGTAATACAGCCCAGATACTTGAAAAACACTTGAGCCATTTCAGGCCCTTACTTTGTGTTTGGTACAGTGATGGTGTTCCCATTATCAGTCACACAATCATATGGCTGCCTTCTGCGGACAGCTATTACAGGGTTTATCAACAAATGCGCAAGCCAAGGAATGCAGATGAGATGCAGCTATTCACTCCCAGGCAGGGTGCATATATTTTAGGGGAAATAACTATCACACGTCTGAGTCACTGACAGCTTCAGAAAAATATTTTGCAAGCAGCTTCGTAAAAGAAAAAAATCAAACCTGGTGGATCTGCTCAGCGACGAGGATGCTAAATATAAGCAGCATGAGCTGGGATGCAGCAAGGGTCGAGGGCAGCAGGACGGGGCACGGCACAGCTCCGGCAGGAGAGCCCCAGCAGCACCACCACCATCCCTGTGTGCTGAGCAATGCGCTAAAAGAGCAAACAAACCCACCAACCTTCCAACTCACCTCTGGGCAATAACATCGCCGTTGAAGAGGTTAAGAGCTGCCCAAAGCGCTGCTGGATAGTCACAGGGATATACACCAGCGCAGGACACAGCGCGCGTTACGCTCGGCTGTGGCAGAACAGAGGAGTCTGGAAGCGTTGGACAAGGAGACCACGTTCCGTAGAAGCCATTAAACTTTGGAGTTTGAAACGGATTTAAATGCAGGTATGAAGGCAAAAAAAGCACAGCACACACCTCCAAAAACTGGTACACAGCTGTGAGTGCGCTTCTAGCCTAAAACCTGACAAAACATTGCTCCCCCCTCCTCCCTCGACAGACGGGCATGTTTGGCAAGCTGCTGTCCTGCAGGACAGTTCCTTCCTTTCCCACGCTCCCCAGCGGTCCTGGTTCCAGCTTCCAGGAACGTCGGTGTCACTGCGTGGCAGCCAGCCACAGCCCCGCTCCGTAACGGCGCAGCTGGGACAAAAGCTCGGGGATGGTCTGGCCCCAGGTGATGTTATATATCACTTTTAGGGGGCAAACGGTTTCTCTCGAGAGAGGACAGGGCACAGCTGACCACAGCCAGACGGGACAGGAGCAGTGGGTTCCTACTTATCCACCTGCCAAGAAGCCCCAAATGAGCTCTGTCTCCAAAAATACAGAGGCAATTCAGGGCCTTACCTTGCCACAACGGCTAAGATAAGTAAACGCACCTTCTCAAAAACCAGAAGAGTTTCCTCTTGCTAATCTATTGCTAGAAGAGCAAGCACTGCATGCCTTTCATCTCATTTTGCAAGCAGGATAATTTATCCTATAAAAAAATTACAGCCCTCCCACCAGAGGGAATTTTCTAATTTAATCTTCTCTCTCCTTTCAGCATTTCATAACCAGCTACCTTTAAGTCCAATTTAAATACAAGTACTAAGAGCAAAACTGTTCTTAGAAACCATCTTGAGCTCCACAAGCGTTCTGCGCAGCGTCCACCGCTGCAAACGCCAGCGCTGCGGTGACAGCAGCGGCAGGCTGCAGGTAACAGCGCCTCACAGCAACCCTGCTCTGACCTGCTGAGCCCTCCCCGCATTTCAGTTCTTTTACACAGTCCCCAAAGGGGAACAGAAGGTACCCCCAGCAACCACAAAGGGTGACAGCTATGAAAATGTCGGCAGCAGCTAAATATCACTCAGAAAGTGAAACAGCTTCCAAAGAGATGCTGTTGGTGCATGCAAGACTCTCCGACTCCTTTAACAGTGACATAGACACATTTCACAGCAGTATAACAACGATATGAATCGCCTACTTGCATCCTCCTGCATGTAGTATCCCTAAAAAAAACACAGAAGGGTTTGGAGTACTTGGGGAAAGGAGCGCTCTCCTGCAGACACTGTGATATGAAAGAGTGGTAGATGAGGATGGAATCAGCATCGAATAAATCAATAAATAGACACCAAAATCTAAAAGTGATATTGTGCATGATTAACCTGCTAAAATTTATAACATTACCAGAGGAAAAAGCAGTATGTAAACCCACTGACAGGGCAAACAACAGCAGCACGCTACCAGCACTAAGCTTGAAGATTTTATTTGCACATAGAATTACACTAGACAAAATCTGTAATCTCTTCTGGAAGGTATTAAGCTTTCATTTCAAGTAATAAACTGCTAACCAAAGGCCTTTAGAAATGTAAAACATCGTTTACAGATAAAGTGTTGAGGGTTCAGTGAATTTTTAAGGAAATTACATAGGTTTCTTCCTCTGAAGATGTTGGTAAACGAGGCTCAATTTCAGGGACATAGTTTGATCTCGTGCAGCAGTTTTCAATCTTTTTCAATACAAATTGCAACTTATACTCCCAAGTTACATGTATGCAACTTAAATTACTTCGACATTTTGCTAGTCAAAAACATTCAGAAAGAAAAAAGTGAAGAATCTGACTGCTGTCCTGTGCATCGCTCTGCTCGCGGCCAGGCAGCGCCGTGCCCGTGCTAAACAGGAGGGGCTTACAGCCGAACAGGAGCAGTCTCCTTGGAAAAATCACACCTTACGGCAGCACCAATTATCTCAACACCACACCGTCCTAAGTTTGCTTTTAACAGTTTAACTAATGCAAAAGGATCACTATCTAAATACAAAACCCTGTTTCCACCTTTTCCTCTTCCTGCATTCGCAGAAATATTTAAGTCACCAAAATTCCCTCTCCCAACAGTTCTGCTGGGAACCGGGGAGGTGCCATAGGTGAGAGCTCAGGCTGTGAAAACCAGACCAGAATAAAGCGTTGTATCCGTGGCCTTGAAACGTGCCCACAGCTGGGGTTTTAATTTAGCTTTTCAAGATTGATCAGCACACATGTAATTTAAAAGCAATTTGAAGCAGCAAGCTAGGTAGTTTAACTTAAAATTAATGAGCTTTTGACAACTGCAAACAAAAGGATAATGTGGATCCATTTAAACTGATCCCTATATTTAACAGGAAAAGCATATATCATTTTAACTTGGTTATACAAAGGCTTTTCTTTTGCATTATGAAAGCTATTTTACCATGATCTAGCTCTCAGTAGCAATGTGCAAATTTTGCCCAATTGTAGAAGATTAGCAGAATGCAACACAGCAGATATTTAGTTTTTCAACAATATTAATTTTTAAGCAACATTGTGCGGTATAATTAAATACATTCATGAAATCCAAATCTAAATTACAGAACTCAGAAAGTGTCCAAGACATCTGATCCCTTAGAAGACAGGATACAAACAGTGGTCATTGCTTGTTTAAATCAATAGCCCACTACTCGTGGAAAAGCACAGCACTGTAGCTCAAGCAATATATAACATACCACAGCAGAAACTAAGGCAAAGACAAATGATGATCAAAGGACAAGCAGCAAAGAGGATAAGATTAAAGGACAAATGATACGATAAAAATGGGATTTACTAGGAGAAACAGTAAACAAGGTGAAGGAAGGGTTAATACACACTTGTTTTGGGTAAAGATTGGTTTTGTTACTTTGCTTGTTTGTTTTTTAATTTGTGTTATTGGTTTGGAATTCAGTTGTGAAAACAGCTACAAAGGAAGAAATAAGCACGTCAAGCACAGCAATCTTTTAAGCAAAACAATAATTTAAGTACGTTTTGAAAGATTCAAACTCCTGCTGAAGTTTTACAGCACCAGAAGCCTAAAAACTGCAACTGAAGCACACTAGGAAGGGCAGTAGACCCACCACTATAGTTAGGCAAGTTAGAAAATAAAGTATCCTAGTAAATTATGGTAAATTTTTAGTAGAGGTCACACACAGACATGCTTACAAACTGCAGGACCGCAGGCCCTGGAAGTACAAGCCTTGGACAACCCAGCCAAGCTCCGGTCCTCAGTGCAATCCACATTACAGCACGTCCACCGGAGAGTGAAGTTTACAAGCATCACGCTCCCACAATTCATCTCAGTCTTTGGTTATTCTGGCAGACGACGTTATTCTGCTAGTCCTCAGTCTGTGCACTGCAAGGGGCCCTGCCATGAACTACAGCAGCTTGCCATTTGACTCGAGCTTCCTTTAAAAGTTATTGCAGATGATAGAGATGGTGATTTTACTGAAGAGGAAGAAAACTCAAGGACTACAACAATTAAAGAAAAACCCAACCATCAGAAAACCTGAAACTCGTTTGTATCAAAACAATGAGATTATCATGAACGCGCAGTTGCATATTTCTTTCTGAATTATCTTCTAATGCCTCCTAGAGCAACCAAACCTAGAAGTAGGAGGAAACCTCTTAATTCATCTAACTCCCTGGCTTGGGCAGAAAAGTTTGTCCTCCAGTTTATCTCAATGTTCTGATTATTTTAAGCAACGCAACAATTGTTACTTAGTTCTATTGTGAACCTTCTGCTATTTATCTTACTGGCTTTCATTTAACAATCCATACTGCTATTTATCCAAAGTGCTTTCCAGACTGCATCCTTCCCAGTGATTCCCAGCACTGCTGTACCCTTGTTTGTGTGCAACCTTCAACAAGCAGCAGCGCAACTGGCACAGCTGCTTCTACCTGCTGCCGCATCCCGACATTCCCGCGTGAGGCAGCATCTCTCCTGCACAGCAATGATGCAAAACCTGTCACACATCGCTCATTTTTTAGTTTGCATCTCACCTCGCCTCCACCTGATTTACAGCTTTGTTTTCACCTGTTCGGATCTCTTATTCTTACTGCTGACTATTACTTTACATTCGAAAAAGGAAATCTATGATAACCTAAGTTTTAAGGACTGAACAGCTGAGGTTAAAAGGGACAGAAAAGTCCACAGCTGAGTCATGCCACGTTTTCCTGTGACAATAAACCGCCATTGCAAGTTATAACCACCCCCAATAAATTTATTTCCAGTTTTGTTTCTTCCCTTAGCCAGATTACACCCTCGATAACAGACACGACTGTTGCACAGGCAAGCCCTAGATCCCTGTGCCCAGATCTTTTTACTTTGCTGCTTCAGCAGTGAGTTGATAGAAGTCAGAGGCGAAAGGGCATTTTTAGGGCATTGCTGTATCCCTCAGACTGTCAACAGATGCGCTCAATGGCCCAAAGAGCACAAGACACCAGTTCACAGCACACGTCCCAGAGCCCCGGGAAAACGCAGCAGCCCAGGGCACGCGCAGCAGGCAGCAGAGCTCCTCTGCCGCACCTCAGCCCAGCGAGGCCGCCCGTCCGCACCCAGCGCCAAGGAACAGAAAAACAGGGAGAGCAGCCTGTAACTGTACGCTTCTTCGGGGAGCTGCAGATAATCGGCTGGCTGGCTCACTGTGAAAGAAAAATCTGAGCACACTGCAATTCAAACTGCAGCGCAAAGGTATCGCCCTCTCCTATCCGCAAGGAAATCTCCCATTCATTCTCCCATTTCCCAAAGGCATCCTCTGCAGACAACACAATACATTTTGTCAGGCAAAAGGATTAACTGATGGAATTATTACACCTGCAGAAAGTAGACTGAATTAAAAACACAACACTGTACACATATCTTAAAAATATGTTCCACATTGTGAGTTACTCAGAGAAATAAATCCTGTACAAATACTTCAATAAATTGCTGGTGCAGGGTTTCTCCTAATCTCTGCCTTACCAGTATCTCGCTGCAGCTCTGATTCACACAATTCTTCCAGTCTGTCATACACATATATTTAAGACATCTACATTTTAGCAAAAAGTTTGGAATAAATACAGCCAGGTTTTTTTTTTTTTTCTTTTTAATATAACCCTTATATTTACAAGATTTGGGACTATAGGATACTTATTATCAGACAGTACAAAGACTACACCTGGACAAAACGTCATGCAGAAGGGCACAGGCAATGAGGTGAAAGAGAAGTTTTCCATTAAAAGAGCTGCAGAAAGCCTGCACGTAGCAGCCTGCTGGCTACAGCCACTTTTCATTCAGCTTGAATTCTGCTGCATCACATCAGTTCGAGCAGTATCTGAAGCATCCTCCAGCCCGCTCTCAACCCATAAAACGAGCATGGCACGCAGGTGCCCATACACTCAGCTCCGCAAAGAACGTGCGATTCAGAATGCACCGGTTCGATTGACGACGCTCCCGGCTGGGGGGCACCACCCGGTGGTTTAGGTCACGGGGGGCCTCTCTTTTCCTTAACGCTGCATCCAGAGACCAGTGCTGCGAAGCCTTGCCACCGCCGCCTGCAGTGCCGGGCAGGAGCAAGCGGCAAGGTCCGAGCCCGCACGCCTTGCTCTCAGCGCTGCTCTTGCAATGCCATTCATGCGGGAATTTGCAGACGGGCACTTCTTTGAAACACAGCGTACGCCTGACGAGCCAGGATCGGGCTAAACCGCGTGGTTAGCGCTGAACTCAAACACGACCGCTGTGATAACCGGCCTTCCATTTTAAACAAGCAGCAATTTCTTCCCATCTCCCCATCTTCTCTGAACGCATCGCTCTCGGTAATCCTGCCAGAGCTCCCAGGAGTCCTTGCTGCCTTTCAGCAAACTCGCACGTGTACCAGCACGCTGAGCTGTCTCTCCTCCCTGCCCCCCGTCAGCAGCACCCTCCCAAAACGCCGGGCTTGGCGAAGGCCCCCCAGGCTCTGGGTGGCCTGCTTGGCTTCCCCGTTCTCCGGGCAGCAGTGAGAGCCAGGCTGCCCCGGCTCTGCGCTACGCTCGGACCGGCCGCCTCCCATCGGCCCCTTGCTGGTGACCTCCCGAAGCGGGTGGATCGGCGCCCTCCTGCAAAACTCTTCTTCTTGCCCCCTGCCTGCACTGAGAAGTTTTCAAGGCACTTCAGACACAGAGCCATTCAACTTAGCGCTTCTACATAAGGACAAGACACAACTCTGATACAACTTCAGACACAGGTTCTTGCTGGCATTAAGCCCCACCATAAATCCATGCTGAAGATTATTTGGAAACAGAGCTTGAAATACCATATTTACAAAGTGACACTAACACCCAAAGGACACACAGACATAACCCTCAGATTCCCAGCACAGCCCAACAACTTCTCCTGCAGAGCCTCCCACCCGCCCAGGAGCAGGGCTGCGCCCCCAGCAGTAAGGCAAATGCCCAGTGTTCCTTGTCACCTTTACGCGCCGTCTGCCATCGTACACACCGCTCGGCACTCGCCTTGGCTCCCGTTTGTTCTTCTTCACTGCAGTACGACTGACCTGTTCCGAAATCCTGCTGAACGCGCACACGTCACATCATCAGACACGAAGAAGTACCTTACAGCATCTTACTGATAACCAGCGTAGCGGATCTCAGAAAACAAGCGGGATCTCTGTGGCAGAGGCAGGATTGCAGCGCAGACTTCCCACAGCTCTTTTTCACTTTGCAGCTTGTCAGCCCACGTCCGCCTGATTTTCTTCGCCTAAGCTCTCAGACGAACAGGGTCGCCAAGCGCACCGGCCTACGAACGGATGCACGGGAGCCCGCTCGCTCGTGAGCGACGCGAGGACCGCGGCTCCGCCAGCACCCTGCTCCGGCCTCGCCACGGCCCGCGCGCAGGAGGAAGGATTTCCGCAGACTCTGAACTGCAGGGGCCCCAGGCCGGGATCTCCCAGCTCCCAGCGATTTTGGGCCACCTGGGGCATTTCGGACACTGTCAACAGGCTGCGCAGTGCAGGAGGCAGGAAGGGAACAGGGGGAGGAGGTAGAAAAGGAGAGCCAAGGAGAGCTGGGGTTCAGGATGACAACTCTGGATGGAGGGAGGTAGCAGATAGAGAAGCATAAATGTATGAAGTAGAAAGGGGGAAAAGAAAGCAAGGTACAAAGCAAACAGGGACCCAAATGTGCTAAAATTATCGCCATCACACCTGCACTTCACAGGCTCAGGATAAATTACTGTAGTCCAAACATCACAATCACGCTGATTGAGGTATATAAAGATCTCTGGTTTTATTAAAGGCGTCTAGGGCATAGGAAGCTCTCAGAGTTTATTTTTTACCTGGAAAAATATATTAAATACATTTAGCAACACAGCATATGTTACTTAAAGCACAGCCAGCATGGATGGCTGGTGCGACAGAACGCAGCACCCGTACAATTCTTTTATTTGTAAGCAAAGACAAAGCAAATTAAAGGAATCATGGACTACACCCACACCCTTTTGTTTCTCACATCATTTTCTCTCCTTTCTCCCACGTTTCTAAAATAACTGATTTTGTCACTTAAGCAAACGAATGCTTTTAGCCCAACTCCCCTCCGCTCGCCCGCTTCCTCCCTGCCCTGGCAGGGCGCAGTTGCCAGCCCCGGCCCCAAAGCAGCCCCCAGCCCGCAGTCCCCAGGCAGCATCAGGACCGGGTCCCACGTGGGGCACAGACCAGGAACGTGACGTGCCTCCTGGGCTGGGAGAGCTCCCATGTGCCCACAGAAAGATCTCTTCAAAATGGCATCGCGAGTTTCCAGCTGAATGTCATTAATTGCCACCAAAAGTTAATCTCTCTGCGTTAATTGTTACAATCCCCTAAGTGCAACGCGCACAGAACATTGCCATACAAATAACGGTATTTCTCAATATATAATATTTCTCAATATGTAATATTCCTCATTTCGCAGTCTCTTTATTTCTACTTTCCGAGTTTTCTCACAGAGCTTGCAACATCTTAGAAAAGAAGCGGGGTAAGCGCTGTCATTTCTTTCAACTCGACAGCCTCTACAACACAGAGATCAGACGCAGGCAGCCACGCAGTGTCAGCACAGCACAGCACCTAACTCCACAGAAATAAGCAAAAAGGAGAGAAACCTCACAGGAAAACGAAATTCAGAGCCACCCTTTCCCCGTTAAAACCACTGGGCAGGTTCACAGCAGATATCCATTAACCCTTTCCACAACCCCCATGACTGAAGTGCAACAGTATCTCCTTACGGCAGACAGTTCCAAGTTGCCCTTGCATTATCTTTGAGGCTTGGCATTGTTTTTCCCAGCCTTTTAAGCAAAACCACAAGCAGGGGAGGAAAAACCACAAAGCCACCGGTTTGGGAAGTAACACATGAGAATTTCCATGAAAGCCTCATCGGGTTTTTCCCTGCGGGCTGCATAAACGAACTAAGTTTGTCGGCGGCTGCGGCAGTGCCCCCCACCTCCGCACAAGCAGGGGACCCTTCCCCGGGGGAGCCCCGCATGTCCCAGCGCCGCTACGGCCGCGCCGCCTCCTCCCGCACCCAGCGGCCGGCTCTTCGCAGCCGAAATCCGCCCCGAG